>JBBPNQ010000175.1:0-27707 GCA_038090975.1 Boletellus pseudochrysenteroides
CCAGACCATCTCCCTCAACATCGCCCCATCAAAGCCCCCTCCCGCCCCCTCCCACCCTGGCTCGCACTCCTCCTCCCCCGCTCCCCCCGTCTCGAAAAAGATCTTCTCGACAGAAAAGTCCAAATCAGATACCACCGCTGTCGCCCGAGAGGTCCAGTCCGTCGCCGATGAAGCCGTGCTCAGGGATCTCTTCGGTGATGGTCAGTACCCGTCTCACCTCTCCCTCTCACCCGATCCTAACATCATCCTAGTCAAGGAACATCTCAATATCGTATTCATCGGCCACGTAGATGCTGGAAAGAGTACCCTCGGCGGCAACCTGCTCTATCTCACCGGCTCCATCGATAAAAGGACCATGGAGAAATACGAACACGACGCAAAGGAAGCAGGAAGAGAGACGTGGTATCTCAGCTGGGCCCTCGACTCCACCCCACAAGAGCGGAGCAAAGGCAAAACCGTCGAAGTCGGTCGCGCATACTTTGAGACCCTGGGCCGTCGCTACACTATCCTCGACGCTCCCGGACACAAAACCTATGTTCCTTCCATGATCAGTGGCGCCGCCCAAGCAGACGTCGCCATCCTCGTCATCTCCTCCCGCAAGGGTGAGTTCGAGACCGGCTTCGAAAGGGGGGGGCAGACAAGAGAGCACGTCATGCTCGTCAAGACCGTCGGCGTTTCGAAAGTCGTCGTCGTCGTCAACAAGATGGACGACCTTACCGTAAACTGGGCAGAAGCTCGTTTCAACGAAATCAAAGACAAGCTCGTACCCTTTATCAGGGCTAGCGGGTTCAATCCAAAGGATGTCACCTTTATACCCATTTCCGCCTATACTGGAGCAAACCTCAAGGAGCCCATTCCCGCATCAACATCCTCCTGGTGGAAGTGTGTTGCGTTCCTCCTTCCGCCCACGAGTCAAGTGCTGATCATCCTCGAGGGGTCCAACGCTTCTCGACCACCTCGACCACATGCCCATGGTCGATCGAAAGATCAGCGCTCCCCTCATGATGCCGATATCGGAAAAGTACAAAGACATGGGCACGATCGCAGTTGGTAAAATCGAGTCAGGTCATATGCGCAAAGGTGACTCCCTCATTCTTATGCCAAGCAAAGCCATCGTCGAAATCGCCGCAATCTACAATGAATCAGAAGAGGAAATACCAGCAGCCGTGTGCGGAGATAACGTCCGAGTCAGATTACGAGGAGTAGAGGACGAGGATATGAGTCCTGGTTTCGTACTCACGAGCCCAAAGAACCCCGTGCATGCAGTACGGCATTTCGAAGCTCAGCTGGCCATTCTAGAACACAAAAATATTATCTGTGCCGGGTATTCAGCCGTTATGCATGTGCATACGTTGGCGGAAGAAGTCACACTACCAGTACGCCCACCTTTTTCTTCGTTCCTCTCAATTATTGCAATGATATATGGTATCCAGGCCCTGCTACATTACTTTGATAAAGCAACCGGACGCAAATCGAAGAAACCACCTCAGTTCGCCAAAAAGGGTAAGTGGTGTTTGCTTTGCAACCCCCTGTTGTCATAATGGCTCCATTGCCCAGGTCAAAAGGTGGTTGCTCTCGTCGAGGCACCCCTCCCCGTTTGTGTCGAGAAGTTTACCGACTACCCTCAGCTCGGGCGTTTCACTCTTCGAGACGAAGGTGCGACTGCGCATACTGTTTTTGTCCCCTTGTTGACTTCATATCTCAGGCCGAACTGTGGCAATAGGAAAGGTAAATAAGATGACGGTGGTAGGATAACTTGTCGGTTGACGCTTGCTTTAAAAGGTCACAAGGCTGATTGATGATCGTGCCGATGACCTTGGCGACGGTGTATCCAATATGACTATATCCGCCGGGGGAGCGTGAGGTGGCCGAAGAGAAAGGAGAGGCTGCTACTATGGCAGTGTCAGTCATGTGCGATCGCGATGAATCAACACTGTACTGTAACTAGGGTTTACTTTACAACCTTGCTGAAAGAAGTGTCGTCGTGGAGAGGTGGGCAATGCAGTGATAGTATTCATCGCATGTATGTTATATCGAATGAAGTAGAGACTAAAGTAGACACTGCACGTATGTATTTCGCAGGAGTGACTGCTCAGGGGGTGTCCCACCCTCCTGCTTTTACTGCCACTCGCCTCGATTTCACAGAGCTCAGGCCATTGCGGTCCCCACAAGAAAACGACTTATCGCCAGCACCGAAACCGTCTGTGACGGTTACAAGAAGGCAGCTGAGCACTACTCCTGCGTATGCTTTTACAGACTTTAAGGCGCAGGGACGGTAACCTTTAGAGAAGGTAATCGTTGACATAGGGAAGACGAAGCGAGCACGTTCGACTGTTACACGATTTTTGAGGACTAACTACATTTTAAAGTAGGCTCTCAAAATTAACGCCTTGCTTCAGCTAGGTGATAATCCGCACACAAAGTGATCAAAATTACTTTCAGCAACGTAATACAATTTACTAAGCCTCGACCAGAATACATCCGACGGAAGCGAGCAGGCTCCGGATTGCATCGATCCACAGGTATATGGGCCAACATGAACTGCGCGCAAGAACCACCTGTTCTTCTTGACGCTGCCCATGCATTCCGCCAAACCCTTCTTGGCCTGGGTGACAGTGCTGGCCCTCATGACGCCAGTTTCGAGAAACCAATCCGCTGCTGGACCACCAGCAGACCCGTTCTTGGACCCGAAGGATGACCCCTACAATTCGCTCAGATATATCGCCTCAAACTCTTTGACAGCTATTGCGTTCGGTAAACTGAAGACCCTCGAGGCGCGACTCTGGGCTTATCTAGGAATTCTCTGGCGCTCGTCATATTGATTGCGCCTACCCAGACGTTGTACACCTTACGTTATGGCGCGAAGTGGATGCTTGCAATGGTTATTGGGGCATATAGTACGTTGTCCCCGCAATGCAACGGCGCAGCGTTCAACAGCAAGCAGCCTACGGAGTCGGATTTGGGTGTCGGTTCGGCTTGCATTACCACCCAGACTCTGAGGGAATATACATTGCCGAGTACCTGTTCATCGTGTTATCCGTATGACCCTTTATCCCATGTCAATTATAGAGGTTCACCAAATTTTTGTAGCCCTGTGCATTCATCGCAGCAGACTATGTCTTGTCGGGACAACTTGCAAGGCACATATCGTGCACTACGCACGTTTTATTGCCTGTACAGAAACTGACACTCGTTTTCGTGTCTTCTGATATCACAGCTTTCCTCATTCAAGCCGGAGGAATGACCACTTCTCAGAGTCCAAGCCAGCTGCAAACAGGTTCGCATGTGAGTTTATCGCTATGGTCTGCAGCATATACCTGTATTGATTTTTGAAAAAAAAAAAAATCTTTTTCGCCGGTTTTGGTGCTCCAATTCCACTTCTTGTGCCGGGCGTATACCCTAGAGGGCGATATATGGAAACGCGACAAAGCGCGAACATGGTATCGTGATTGGCGGGTGCCTTGGCACTCAGCTGTATTGGTATTCTTGTGAGCGACTGGCTTGGATGGCATCCGGTTGCAGCATGGCTCATACTAGTGCTAGGTACGGTCTTGCTACAGAGTTGCTGAACCCCCGCAATGCCCGCAAGGTTACCTCGCTACGATGGAGGCATTCTTTTATGTGGTGGACACCCTTCCTCTCATTATCGCCACTTCTGTGTATGTCCTGTTCTGGCCAGGGTGGTTCATCAAAGAGACAAAGTTCGTGGATGTCGAATCGAATCTATCCGAGTCGCGGTGATCCATTCACCCCTGGGCAGGCTAACACCTGAAGTTGGGAGGAGAGATTGTGTCTAGATTTTGGTTTAGAGGGGTGTCCCGGTCTTCTAGTTTTAAAAGTATGATTTCCGACAGCCTATGTTCCGGGACTCAAGTTGCCGCTCCGTGACTGCAACATGAAGAGGCGGTGGCCTTTGTGGTTTTTGCGTTCACAGCTGGGGTCAGTCCAGTGTATGGCCATACTTGCAGGTGCAGTTCGGAGTCGTGGTCATGCCTTGATTTATTCTATATTGGCTGCAGTGTATTCCCGGTAAGACTGGATAACGTTCATGTTTTCTCTTCTGGAGCAACGGATGGCGATAGCAATAAAGGAGGCATCATGTCGACCACAAGAACAAATCTTCGATGAGACTGGATTCCACCGCATCCTTGACGGATCTTGGGAAACTTCGAACGATCTTGGCGAGGCTCAATTGTGCACACTCAATAAAACTCCAGCGGTTTAGATGCAGTGCGCCTGCAAGTCATCAGGCACTTTTGCACTATATCCAATCTGTGCTACAAGAACATGGCTATGATGACGTTGTAAACACCATGAGCTCGAAACAAGATAAGAAGCGCGTACAGATGAAATGGTTAATACGATCAGAGTTGCTTCAAGAAAGCCGCCAGCCCTTTGTGATCCTCTTTTCTTTTCTCATGTGCTTTCGCGCCCTCCTCTCTCTGACGATCACGGGAAAGCATGTCCCTCAAAGTCGGCGTCTTCGTATGGCGAGATTTGGGGTGGGCTTGTCGAGCAGGTAAAGGTGGAACCGGCGCGGATATGGGCAGTGGGACAGTCCCAGCGATGGGACGGGGGGATTCAGTAGATGGGGATTCCTGAGCTATCTCAATGGTGGTTAGCCGGGCTCCTGTTCTCGACGAGTCGCTTGGGGACGGGCCAGTGCATGCCGCGGGGTCGAGTGGGAAGTCGCACAGGTGGCATTTTCTCTGGAGGGATTTCGACCGTGAAGATGTGCCGCGTTTGCGCTTCCTCCTCGTAGGTGGGTGATCGCCAGAGAAGCGGTACGTGCCGCACTTGAGACAGTGGGAGGGGAGTAGGACGGCAGAGACTTGGGGATGAAGAGCTGCGGCACGCGACGTGTGCAGCGCGGAAAGAGCAGGTGAGATGGGGAGCAACGCGTTTGACAGGTTCAGTCGATACTGAATCGTTGTCGGTTCCGTCATGCGCGACAAAGCATGGACGCTGGCATTGTCTTCCGGCTTTGGAAGGTGTTGTCGTTCAACGTGAACTCGGCTCAAAAGCCTTATTGTCTGCGCGCGATGGCCAGTCCCTTTGTCCTTGCCGTTATTAACCTTTCCAGTGGCTCCTGGTCGACCACCACCCTCTGTCCTTCTTTCCAGCATGATCCTTGCAAAGCGTGTTCAACCTTCACCATCCCATCTTTCTTATCCTATCAACTCGGAGCCGGCTCCTTGCTTTCCCTCTCCACTTGCTTCTCCGCCCAGCACCCCACCGCGTGGTCATAAACACTCGTTATCCAAACCAATGACATGGCTAAACCGCAGCTCGTCTTCTACCTCCAGTCATTCTATCCCTCGGGCTGCCCCAAAACCAACCCGGATATCTGAACCAAAAGTCGGCAGCTCTCTGGACCAATTCAGTTTTCACCGTAGTGGACAGCTCGGTTCCGGTGCAACCATCGTGCGCACGCCTCAAGAGGCGTTGTCGCCCCGCGCATTCGAACTGACAAATGAGGATCAAGAGCGAGATATCTTGCTGCATGATCATACAGAGGAAGACGAAGGCAGACTTCTCCCTCCACCCCCACCTAGTCCCCCTCTTCCACCGCTCCCCCATATTTCCGATGCAGGGGGAGATGGTGGGGGAGACGGCCTGCTTGCTAGTGCGACAAGCCTCCCTTTGTCGGACCACGTTTCACATTCCCGGTCTTCAGCTTCCCCGTCGCCTAAAAATCACCTCTCTTCTTCACGACCTACCATGCTAGCACACTCCCGCGCGCCTTCTCGCTTAATACCTGCCCCTCCAGCTGACACCGACGTGATCCCGCCACAACCTCCCTTTGAGGCTATCCTTCTTTCACCCATTCCAGACCGACCGATCGATCCCTCCAAGCTCATAGTTACTCTGGAGACATGTACCACTACCTACCGAACGTCGTTACGCACCCTCGTATCCCGGCCTTCCCATCTCTCTCGCTATCTCACCTCCTTGTTATCACCTGTCTCTGAGACAGCATCGATATATTCAAATGCCAGCGACGCCTCGCTGGTTCAACACAGCAACGGATTCAGCTCCGTCTTTCATGATCACCTTGCTTCCTCTGGCTGCCTACCTCAGTCCTCCTCCAATGCTATCCATGTTTTCCTTGATAGACCAAGTGCTCCGTAAGTCACCAAAGGTGCTACTGCTTTCCACGCCATCTAACTCTTCTTTCCTTGGGCAGCTATACACACGTTTTAGCCTACCTTCGATCGCTTCCAAGTACCCCGGAGCAGCCGGAGACGCTGCCGCGGGCTGTGCAACTTGGATCTCAGTCGCCTTCACACCTCGAGTCCCTGTTCGAACTTTGTGACGAAGCCAGCTATCTGGGACTCGAAGCACTTTACAAGCTGTGCTGTCACGAAATCAGTCGTGTCCACCACGCTCCCCTACCGACATGTGTCGGCGGCAGTGGCAGTGGCACACTTCGTAGCAAGACTGGATCTGTACGTTCGTTCCGTACGGTCGTTGAGCGGTGCCAGCCTCACCAAGAGATTCGGCCGTCTGAGCTCCGAGCATCAAAGGGTAGCACTAGTAACGCCCATACCGCTGCCAAATCTGCCACACGCACACCCAGCCCGAGCTCATTGTGCGAAAACAAGGATGTGCTCGGCGTCAGGGAACGAAGCAGGGAAAGGAAGGCTCCCCTCAGATATGAGGTGGGGTCGCCTCCGCCAGGTTGGATCTGACAAAATTAAAGCAATCATGGCACCTTTTCGCACCCAACATGCATACCCACAACATTAGTCCTGTAGTAACTTGCGCTGTCTTTATATCCACCAGCCCTTCATGTACATTTACACTCATACGATGACGAAATCATTTGTTGCAAGTAACAACTACTACATGGAGACCTAGGACAGGACAGACGCATGTGGTTGCAAATCGACGGAACGAAAACAGCCCAAAGGAATCGAGCGACATGTAACATCTCATAAACATACCCGTACAGAACCGGCGCATGAACAGGTCATGAGTCAGTATCAAAGAGAGGGAAGGAAAAGGAAAGCATGCGAATATCAACATTATCGTACAACAGATACGCTTTAAAGGTGAAAAAGGATCGAAGATCGAATTGTCGGGGTAACTTATTTCTTCTGTTCACTCTTGAGTTCAGCGTATGGGTTAACGCTGTACACTTTAATGACAGGGGGACTCTTGGTCAGGTCGGCCGTCACAATCACCTAAGGGCTATGTCAATAACATCTCCAAGGAAGACATGCTTACATACCGGAACTGTCATCAGCTCTTTGATATCCTGGATCTTGTGACCGGATGGACTCGCCCTCAAACCTTCAAACACGGGTTCAACCTTGGCAGCAGAAAGGAGACGTTGCTTAGATGTCTCCGTCTCTTTAACAACTTCGTTGTCTCTGCCAAGAACTATCTCGTCTTCTTCAGCGTCATCTTCATCGAAAAGAGCATTTTCGTCGTGCAAGGAGCGTGATGCCACTTCCATCTTAGCGGCGTGTGCTTCAGCGTTCTGTTTGACCTTCTTCAAGTGTTCGTCATCGCTGTTTTCTGCAAGCCAAGTAATGACGTCCTTGCTGGACCAATAGATCTGAAGGGTATGAGTATGTTCATCATACACGTGGTTCTAAATGGATGATCAGTGTCCAGAAAAGATCGCTGAGCAACAAGACTTACGTCAATTGGCATCTGGTCCACGTGGACTCTCTTTTCAATACCAAATTCGGGAACCAGAACGTCGAAGGCAGCATCCAGTACATTGACAACCTTGGCCTGACGAATAACCGGTCCATAACGGTGGGTCAAGTCCGAAATGAAGACGCAGAGGAACAAGTGGATAGACTGTTCTTGTGCCAATTTTGCAGAATCACGTTTACTAGGCGACATTCAGCAAGTAGTTGGACATAGATGATGTAGGTGCATACATGTTGCATTGTTGAGCAATTTTCGCGACAGCGTCTCTATCCATGGTAAACTTTGGGTCGCCTATGGATAGATACAGGATCAGTTTATCCCACAACAATAGAATCTTTCCACTCACTTCCACCTTGGAGGACAGATTCGAGTTGGCGGTGCACCAAAATGTCGGCGTAACGCCGAATAGGCGAGGTGAAATGTGTATAGAGAGGGACGTTGAGGGCATAGTGACCATATTTAGCAATATCCAACATTCCGGCACAGAAATACTTGGCGCGCTGGGTGGCTTTGAAGGCCAGTAACTCGAGTACCATCCGAGCGGTGGGATTGGCGATAAACTCAAAGGATTTCATTACAGTCCCTGAGGTTGACATGTCTATCTCCACACCCAGACGCTGGGCGCGCTCGGAGAAGACATTCTACCAAGCAGTGTCAACACGGGGAAAAAATCACAAATACGAGTGAAGTACCAGACGCCTTTCAATAGGGGAGTCGTGCCTACGGAGGAGTGCTTGTTCAGGGAGGTGGACGGCAATGCGCTGAGCTATCGCAATGTTGGTCAAGAGCATGAACTGGGACCCTGGCTTCAGCCTTACTAGTACTATGATTCATATAATGCATACCTCTTCGACCAAATCATTGGCATCATTGCCGTCGCGCTGCGCGCAATCCGTGGGGAGGCCGTTCTCGTCCAATGTGAATGACAAGCGCGAAGAGGAGAGCATCAAACCACCGTCTTGACGACGTTTGGCACGAAGTTTGCTCGCAATACCGTACAGTGCTCTTACATCATCCTCGATCGCAGATAGACTGTGTTCCGGTGACACCTGGAGTTCACTTAGTGGTTGCCCATCAATCGCTTTCTTTGCATTAGCGTAGGACAGTTTCGCTGCAGATCTTTTGCACAGTATTGGCATATTAGCATAAGCTTAAACACAGTGCCACTCACCTGATAATTGTCTTTCCAAACCACTTATTCACCACTTTCCCTTCCGTTGTCATTGTAAAGACAGCGGAGAAAGCAAGACGTTCAGCACCGGGAACAAGACTGCAGACCTCCTCACTGAGCGTGGGAGGTAACATTGGCACTGCTCTCTGAACGAGATACACGCTTGTGGCCCGTTTGCGGGCATCACGATCAAGCGCAGTATTGGGTTTCACGAAGTAGGATACGTCTGAAACGTGGACGCCGATCTCGTATGTACCATCATCATTCGCCTTGATGGATAAAGCATCATCCAAGTCTTTGGCCGCGTCCGGGTCAATAGTGAAGATCCGTTCCTGGCGCAAGTCCTTCCGGATTTCGTACTCCCTCTCGGGAATACTAATACACAGTGAGAATACAAATTACAGGGGAGTGGATGGATAACGTACGTCCAAGGAGTGGGAGGGAGACACTTAAGCACACTCTCGGAAAATTCTTCGGTGGGGAAGTTGCAATCTTTCAGCAAAGCACTGGTCTCTACTTCAATATCCCCAATAGGACCGAGTTCCTCAGCCAGAGTGCCAAAAGGATGGAGCGAAGAGATGGGCTATACCCTAGGAAGTCAGCAAAAGAATGAGTTGAAATCTCAAGCACGCACGTGACGCTTGATACAAGCAACGAACAACCTATTAGCATAGACCTCGGGATTCTGAACGAAATCTGCAGGTGCTTGTTCGGTAGGAATGGCAATCAGAGGTACGCGCTTGTCAGTCGGCTTGAACCAGACGATCTTAGGACGTTCAATCGGTCCACGTCGTGGTTCATCCCCACGGTCACCTTCCCGTTCCCGGCGTTCAGCCTCCTGCTTCTCTTTGGTAGCCGCAGAAGATGGACGTAAAAGGCCAAGTGTCCCGGAAAAGAGTTGTCCAGGCATGCGTTCGACGACCGCTACGACATGTCCAGCAAATTGAGGCTTAACTTCGTCTGTGACCCTGAAGACAAATGTCAGTGTGAATGATTATATCGTCAAACTCAACTTACTCTTCATCTTCAAACAACATCAATCCCTGGCCTTCAACCTCAACGTCGTCCTTCTTCTTGTCATCTTTGCGACCAGCACTGGTCTTCAAGTCGTAGGCAGAGTTCTCTTCCTTCTTGCGCTTCTTCTCTTCCTTCTCCTTCTTAGTCCCCCACACTTCATCAACATCAAGGAGCTCGACAGCAACAATATCGCCCTCCAAGGCACGATTACGATCTTTAGACCCGCAAATGTAGATATCGGCATCCAGGACTTCAGTGGCGACGTATGCATCCGACCTGTTGCGCTTGTTGACGCGAAGGATACCTACAACTAGCTTGCCTGCGGCCAAGAGGGGGGGAAGAGAGGCTTGAGGAAGATAAGGAGCGAAAAGAGACTTGCGTTGTGGCTGACTGGACTGTTGCTGCAATTGAGACTGAAACTGTTGTTGTTGTTGTTGCTGCTGCTGCAACAAGCTCACGCCCCCCATGCCTAAGCCCATCATGTTAGCTGCCATCATGTTTGGTAACATGTTCGGGAAAGAAAATGAAGGCATCTTGTGGTGGTGACCACCAGCGGCAGCACGAAACTGTTGTAAACTTTGTAGCTGAGCCTGCGCTTGCGCGAGATCGGCAGCAAACGCATTGTTGCCCTGAATTACACCACCATCTGCATCGGATAGGTCGGTAAGGTGTAATTCAGCAGAAGTTGATACGCACTAATTCTCCAACTAGAGTCGACCCGGGATGTTGTGCGCGAGTGGCCCCCGAAGGGTGAAGTGAACCCATCCTCGAAGCCATCCTGGCCACTGTAAGGAAAGCTGACAGAACCAACGTTGCTTTGAGAAGTACTAGATTTGTTGACGACATTGACACTGTGTCTTCTTCCGTGGCCACGAGGTAAACCGGCCGGCTGTGAGTCTGGACTGATGCCTAGGTTGGTCATAGAGTTAAACTGGCCCATTGGAGGGGTGAAACCGGTGACGTTGTTGTTCCCTGCAATGCTTACGGGCAGTGTACTCTGGACTCGTCTATGCCTATTGGGCGCAAGGCCAGAAGTCTGAAGAGAAAGAACCTGATTAGAGGCCAACTGTTGTTGGTAGAGCGCCTGTTGCTGCTGTTGAAGGGCCTCTATCTGGTTTTGTATAGCAATCTAGAACAAATGAGTCGAGACAAGGACGGCAGAATGTATTACACATACCTGCTCGGCCATAATGCCTGTGATGTCGTTCTCTGCCCTCCTGTGGTTCTGTTCGTGGACAATACCTTCAGAAGGTTGACTCTGCTGTTGTGGGAATTGAAATCCGACATCTTCTTCGTTCAGCGGACCCATGGGCACGTTAGAACTCGTGCGTCGGCGAGCACCGAACATGAAATTGGGGGCAAGCTGGGGACGCCCAGTAGGACCAAGAACATCCTGCTCTTGCTGTGCAGCCAAGGCGGCGAAACGGGGGGCCATAAAACTTTGAGACTGAGATCGGGCCTGATGGCCAGAATTGGGGAAAAAATTGTCAGATATTTCGCCGTCTTCAAAGGGCGCGCCTGTCCCATCCTCCACATCTTCGATCATCGCACCAAGGTGAGGCGAAAAGGAATTGAAATTTCCGGAGAGGGCGGATGCACCAAGCGAAGCAGCCTTGCGGTGCCGAACAGCATCTGGCAAGGCGGAAGTAGGGAAGGCTGAAGCACCAGGGTGGAAAACAGGTGCATTCGCAGGAAGATTAGAGCCTGGTGCTTGTGGAGCATGCATAGAAGTAGCGAGCGAGTTATTGGGAGGAGATGCTTGGTTTGGAGTAGTAGTCTTGAGATCTGCGATGACACGCTGGAGTGAAGACAACGCATCACTAGACTCCGAGGCAGACACAGGCGCGGGAGAAGAAGATTGACCCATCGAAGTCCGATCCTTGGCAGCACTACTGCGATTCGTCTGGGAAGAGGAGGTCTGGCGGTTGCGGTGATTTCCGTTACGCTGGGCACCACCACCCTGACCCTTGTTACGAGGAAGGTCGGGCTTCTTAGCGTCCGTGGGTTTCTTGCTAGATTCAGAGCCGGATTCAGTACCGCCCGCTGCAGGGGTGGCGGACTTCTTGTTCCCGGTCCTAGAAGAAGGTCTTGGGGCGCCTGGGAGACTTCCTGCAGCAGAAGAGGGCCTGGCGTTGGAAGGAGTCCTCTTGGATCCGCGGGGGACACCTGGAGCCGAGGACTTTTTGGTGTCGTCCTTCTTGGCTTGATTAAGAGTTGATTCGTCTGTCATTTCGTCCGTAACGTTACAGGGAGTTGGCGTTATATGATTGTTTTTGGTGTCTGCAAAGGGCGACGTTGTCGATGAGAAGGAAAGAGGAAGAAAGAAAAGTACCTGGTAGTAGTAAGAAGTGGATGTATGCTGTAAGGCTTGCCCTGTAGGGCCTGTGAGGGGACTATGGAGGTGAATGCCGTGTGCAGGCGTGGATGAGATTTTACTAGATGTCGTCGCAGCGAATGTCCCAACTCCACTCCCTCCCGTTTTCCTACTTTATATTTCCCACGCTCAGAACAACACCGGCAACCAAATTCTTAGTAAACCGCAGCACATAGCCATCGGTACATCTATGTATTTCTACCAAAGCGTCATGCACCGGTAAGCTTACTGATGATCGCAGCAGTATACTCCCTTGTCGTCGCTCTGCCACCAAGGTCCCCGGTAATCGTCTTGCCCTCGGCAATCGTCTGCGAACCGACCTCGTCAATGTCCCACAGGCTGCACAGGATGCAGTCGTTACTTACGTCGAGGGCCGCCTTCTCGATCTTCGCAGCATGCCCGTTCAGGTTCATGTGTCTGCAACGAGGCACGTCGGATCAACCAGGTAACCTGCCGCACCGGAACATTAACGTACCTAAGCATCATCAAAGAAGACAATAACAGGGCCGTTGGATTAGCTAATCCCTTTCCTATGGATATTATCAGTCGACTTCCGTCGGAATTCACGAACACGGCTTGCCTGCGATGTCCGGCGCGGACCCGTGCACAGCCTCAAAAATGGACGCATCCTTGGGAGGCTTAGCACTGGTGACGATCTTTCAAGTATAAAACATGCGTACCCGTCCAATGTTGCCAGAGGGGGTGAGACCGAGACCACCAATCAGACCCGCGCACATATCTGATAAAATGTCACCGTAGAGGTTTGGCATCACCATGACGCGGTTCGAATATGGTTCGGGGTTTTGCACGATCTGTTCGAGGAATTACTCGACTGTTCGTCATCTGCCATGCAACTGAAGCCTACCTGCAGGCAGACTCGATCCAGCAAATCCTCGTCGTATGAGATGTCCGGGTAGTCTTTCGACACTTGACGACAAGCCGACAAGAACATACCATCCGACATTTTCCTGCTAGAATTAGTACGTGATTTCAACACGTGCTGTCTTGGCTTACATGATGTTGGCCTTGTGCACTGCGGTCACCCTTTTTTTCCCACTGGTTTGTGCGTAGTGGAAGGCGTATCGCGCCACGCGCTCCGACGCGTCATAAGTAATGAGTTTAATGGATTGAACAACCCCATCAACAATCTAGAACTGCCACGTAAGCGAGAAGGACTCTTAGACACCTAATAGCATACCTCGTGTTCAATACCCGAGTATTCACCCTCCGTGTTTTCACGGATAAGAACAGTGTTGACATCGTCGTATGGTGTCTTGAAACCCTTGATCGAGGCACACGGACGAACGTTGGCAAAAAGATTGAACGTCCTGCGAAGTGTCAAATTTAGGGAGACATGACCCTTGCCAACTTGGTGGACAGCGTGAACTTATGTACGCAAATCATCATCAACGTTGCAGAGCTTACTTGGTGTTGCCAAAGGACCTTGAAAGCACTTAATCTTTGAAAAATCTGATGTTTCTAATGGACCTACCTTTCAAAGCGACGGTGTTCTTCCTGACTGAATTGATTGCTGTGTCCGGAATGACCGTTTTTCCACCTTTTAATACAGGTGTGACACTAACTTCTTCCCATTCGATAGGGACCTGCAGTCACGCTCAGCACACCGGAACACGCACGTAATATAGACCTACGTCGGCAGCAGTGTAGATGGCCTTGACCGATTCACTGATTTCCGGACCAATACCTGGGTCTCACGTCAACGCGCCATCCTGTGGTTGTGTCGAATATCCTGACCATCACCCGGAATCAAAGTCACCGTGTACTTGCCCTGGGCAAAGGTAAGTGATGTGTACGCGAGTCTGGTGTGTGTTGCTTACATGACTGCCCTTGTGTCCAGCAAACGCAGTGGTTGGTGCCGTAGACGCATATCGCCTGTAGGACTAGGAACGACGTAAGAGCGGCGTTGTTGAGGACAAGAGGAACTACCTGGGAGGATCTCTTCGCAAAACCAGTGAGAGACCTATTGGCCAACATTTTCAAGATTGAGAAAGAGCAAAAGAGCAAAAAAAAACCTGCGAACAAAAAATCTAAGATTGAGCGCGCCGGGTACACACGGATTGATCCGCGTGGAATATCTGTCATTATTTCATCACGTCACTGCGAGCGCTACGAGCTAAGGACAACTATAGTACATGAAACCAACTGGTAGCTGATGCGTAAGGTATGTATTCGGAATCATTAGCCACTCAATAGCCCATCCAGCTGTTGCCGGTATTGCTCCATCGTCTTCTCCATTTCCTCCTCCTCCAACCGGTCTTGCGTAGACTCGAGTTCTTCACGTCAACAAACAACCACGTCAGAAAGTATCGCCGGACTCACTGGTAATTCCACCCCCACAGTGCCTGCTTGCCCGAGCTTGCCGTTGGTAAGCTCGAACAACACTTTGTCTACTTCTGCGTCCGCTTCTTCCTCTATCTCTTCCTCTTCATCCATCTCCAGCATATCTTCGAGCATCTCCTCCATTACACCAGCCTAAGCGGTCGACTGAGTACCTGTACCGTTGATACAAAAAGTGTCACACCTTTGTCATCTCCATGCTCATCTCTCGCATGACCCGACTGATCTGCGGCAGTTTGACGAGCGAATTCGAGAGCTTCATGATCTCGGTAGATTTCTGCAGCGAACCAGTGACTTTCAACATTGCTAGGAAGAGGTTCAGAGTTAGGATTTGAATGCTTGCCCATGCCCGCTCACCGAGTTGCTGCGTCAACTGTGTCCCGATGGAACCTAAACGGGCCTTGCTGACCGACAATCGGTCCTTCTGTTTGTCGCTCCTTACGACTTCCCTGGCAAGTATTCGCGCAGACTTGACATCACCTTTGGCTGCAAGTTGTTTTACCGTCGATCGTGCCTTGGACGTTGCCGCGTCGAGCTGTAATGAATCTTGCGTGACCTGCACAATGTGGGGATACACGATGCTCACCTGTCTCACCTCTCTGTCCAGCTGTCGACTTTCCGCACGTAGTTTACCTTGCCACGCTCGCACCTTTTCCTCTGGCGTAGGCCCGTACAGAAATCGGCTGATTGACTGCATGGACAACGAGAGGCGATGATAGGCTACAGGATAAATCAGTCCTAAAAGGGTTATTCCGTATTTGTCGGCACTCCACAAGTACTAGTACTGACAATGTCTCCACTTGCTGTGCCGCTGGTGTAGCACTGCCGGTAATCCAGCGGGGAGGGTCCGGGTGATCCTGAGGTCATCGACTACCACTGTATATCATCATAAAACGATAATTTACTACCTCACGCCTCTCACAAATGGGTGGACAAGCAGGGGGGAGGTTTGGGGAATGCAAAGGTAAACACTCCTATGGATATTGGATAGCTAAAACGTACATCAGAGCAGATTTCATACATTAAATACCTCCATTGAGTTTGAAACCTGAAGCCTGCTTCATTACCGATGCACATGTCTAATGTCTAGTTTTTATAAGGGAGATCCTGTCTTGATCCGACTAACAAGATTCTCCCAATAATTCCAATCGCCGTCAGACGTTGGTAATAGATTCGGGTCAATGGGTAGTGGCACATTAGAACCGGCGCCTACCCAACCAGTAAAGTCTGCACCGCCGGGCCCACCCCAGGAGAGCGCCGGCATACCTGTTGGACCATCGACTGTGCCATCGTTGAATGTGCTGCACCAATGATCCAATAATGACTGAGCCGCAGATTCTTCTTCTCCACTCGGGCTATTTGTGCCTGCAGGTGAGCTAAGTGTTCCATCCGTGGAAGCACTGTGCTGTAGACGTTGTATAGCGGGTGATTGCATGAAGGGGGAAGCCGGGTATAAGTGAGGAGATGTGGAACCTGACGTTGTAGCCAGGATAGAAGAAAACTGTGATTGCCCGTGACGCGAAATTGCTGGTGCGATAGACGTTATTGATGACAATTGGGATTCAACCACTGTACGCGAATCCTGATCTGTGCTCTGCGCCACACTTTCCGCAATCTGGAGAGCACGACTCTTCAGGAATTCGATGATTTTGAGCTCCCGGCGAGTGGTCTCATCCATCTCGCGAACCCCCTCGTGGTCCTTTAGGAAGTCATCCAAAATAGTGTGCATCATGTCTGCGTCCTTCCCACGAGGGTGCAGAACGAGGTAAATACCGCTGATCATCGCTGTCTGAAACTCCCGGTATGCGTTATGGAGAGACTCACGGGTCTCCCTGGGCACCTTCTCGCGAAAGGCCTTGCGAGCCTCAAAGTCCTTGATGGCAGACTCGAAACAGGCAATTCGTGAGCGCAAGTAGCGATCACTGCTTAGCCTACGAAGCAAGTACGGTCGATGTAAGATAACCCTCACGAAGAGGATCTCTGTAGTCAACAGGAATCGGTGGACAGGCAAGAATTGCATCTTCTCGTCAAGGGAGGTGTCTGGGTCCAATGAAAAATGGGGTGGTAACGTGGAAACAAATTTTAGGAGGTCGTCATCAAGGGCAAGGACGTCGGAGTAGTGGCTAGGGGAGTTAACTTTTTGGAAATGATGAACCATTCGACCAATGATCGTAGCTAGTTGATGGCGGAGGATGACAAAAGTCATGAGGGTGGGACTCGTAAGAGGGGGAGGATTGCGAATTGTAGCAGGAGGGAATTCGTCATCGACGTTAAGGGGAGGTAGAGTGCATGTATAATCATCTTGAATCGCGTTAGGTCGACCGAGCACGAGGGCATATGAACGATCGGCATGATACAGATATGACCTATATTAATGGTTCAACACAACACAACCGGATATGATCAATAAGATTTACCAGATACGTCTACGGTTTTCGACCTGGGCTGGATCCAGGCCCTGAGAAATGTCAGAAAAACAAAGAGTATCATAAAAGATTGAACTAACCCTGGGCGCAGCATCTCGGTGCAAACCGAGGGCCTGCGCAGTTCGTACAGCTGCACCAAGCTGGCTCCAGCACTCCGTAATTCGGCGGTCAAAAGTCAAAAATCGGGCGCTCTGTCAACGTATTACAACAGACTGCGAGGATACTAATAGCCAACAAACTCACCAACAAGCGAGTCAGAACTATATCTAGCGAATCTGGCTGAATTGCAGCCGCGATGAGAAGTGACCGTCGGGCTCCTCAGGGTGTCAGCTCAAAAACCAACTATAGAGGGTGGAACATACATGACCAATAATACCTTAGCGACGTGACCCTCCTCGTGCGTAAATCACCAGCAAAGTGTTCCGGCGCAAGTCGCACGGAGATGGCCAGTACAACGAATAGAAGGGGCAAAAAGCGCGCATCATTGGTATTCGCTCCAACCCCGTTCGCACAGAGAGAAGTGTATGCCGTACGAAAGTCTTTCTCACACACGGGGTACCTTGTCCAATTTCTGCGCACATGTTAATATGATCCACAGGTGAGGGGTCCAGGCCGGATTGCGCTCACATAGAAGCGAAGTAATGATCAATGAGCACGTCTGAAAATCGCTGGGGAGGAAGCTCTTGAAGCAGTTCCGATATTTTATGTGGGGATACCCCACATTCTTGCACCAGACTCTTCAGGTTGTCGGCAGCGGACGGCTCAGAATCCTGTCGCACAGACTCGATGAGAGATGGGGTTGCAAGTGCTGTTTTGTGTTCCACGCCATGAGTGCCATTTTGTGTTGTAGAAGCCGCGTTATGACCACCATTAAGGTGGACTGGGTCCCACTGCTCTTTATGAGAACTAGCAACTACAACGTTTGCCAGCTAACAAAACGCGTGTCAGATTCACGATAAAGAAAACCATCGAAACATTCACTTGCTCCAATACGGAGGCTGGAGCGACACTTCCCGAGGCGCTGTTGCCATACCACTTCCCACTCTGGAAAGTACCTCCGCTAGGATCCTGCTCGTCGGTGATAGAGCGATTGTCTTCATCAGGTCCTTCGGAAATGGCACGATTGTGCCTATCGGAAGGCGCGGCAGATGGCGAAGCAGAACTATGAAAATATTGGGGTAGCGCACGCTCGACGATATGTTCGAGCCTCGCCAGTCGTACGCCGAGGTCTTGATCTGTCTTTCCCGGCGTATACGCTTTACAAAGTTCGGGTACCTTTCGAGCAATGCACTAAGGCCACTCATCAGTAACACGGATATGGTGCAAGCGCGCAAGAGATCACACATGAGAACAAGGAACCTGGCGATCGCACTAGAAAAAATATGATGAGTACGCCTACGCCTTCTGGTGTATATGGAATCGCTACTACCTTTTGCTTGCGCCGATGGCATTCTCCGCACGAGAAGCTGGCGAGTTGCTGAGGAAAGGCTCATGCATGAGAAAAGCGGAACATACCTTACTCTACTGCGAGGTTTCTTCGCATGAGAATTGGGCGAGTCGTCGTCCTCCGCCTTGCGCCTCTTCATGGCGGTGCGTTCGAGGACTGAGCCTGTGGGGGTACTTTTGGCCATGGCGTCCTCGTGGATCAGTGTCAAGAATCAATATTGGTCCCGACTCCACAGGAACCCCTCCGATCACGTGGTAATCACATCGCTGACTCGAACTCAACGTCATCATGTCGGACGACCCGGAGTGGAAAAGGACGAAACTGTCGCTCGAGGGACCCTACAAAGATGATAGTGGTGCGCGTATCCCAGTCTTGCTTGACATCACTCTGGAAGGCGAGCGGATCGTCGAGCCGTATGGGTTCCGACTTATCGGCTTGCACTGGCTGACCCCGGAGTAGAACCGAAAATCCTACAACAGTTCTTGGGGAAAACCTTCGAAGAATATTTGTCGAACGGGGCATCGACTTCTTCGAGCGTCAAGACCAGCTACCTACAGGTGACACCCTCGTCGCGCCACCGCGCGAGAGCTCACCGGTCTCGGAGGATTGCGAACACACAGCAGACAACACAAAATTGACCATGTCGCCCGAACAGTTGTTCAAGATGCGCATGGAGATTTCTCCCCAGCTTTTGTACGTGCGGTTTTCGGGTTCTTGTGTCGGATGGTTCACGCGAAATCTCAGCATTGCTTTAGGAGAAATGACGCAAGCTAGGGATCTCCTGTGCTTCCTTTTGTCATCTACAACTTCATCCAAAGAACCTTCCCCTGTGCCTTCCTTACCCTCGAATTCCCTCGTTGCTAGCATGGTGTCTAAACCACCAGCCATCAGTTCCGTCCATGCTTTCAATGCACAGCTTACCATTGGCGGCAAAGACGAGGCGCTTAGAAAAGCCGCAGATGTATTCAAACAAGCTGCGTCCGGATTGGAAAGAGGCCGTTTAAATAGCGAAAAGTACTGGGTAGATGCACTCAAGGTTAGAAAGGCGAACTGGAGTCTGGTCCCTGCCCCGTTGCCCGTTTGGGCATTATCAGGAAAAGGTTCAGACAGAACGTCCAAGGACTTCCTGATATCCTTTGGTCTGGAGGAATGTATGCAAATCCCTTGTGGCTATCAGAGTTAATCGAGTCTTACGTGAATATTGTAGCCCCAAAACATTTCCGAAGGAAGGCTGTAGCACATCTGACCTCGCATGAGACGGAAACGGACACGCTCACGTTCCCTCACCGCCAACTGGCTCGTTTGCGAATTTCGTTGGCTATCTCGGACTCGGCTGGCGTAACCCGCACTGCCCATAATTCCGTCGGATTTCCCGAACACTCCTCCTTGGAGACGTCTCTTACAGACGCTCAAAGGGAAATCGCGGATGAAGAGATATTTTTCGTTTTAATCAGAGAAGCGAGCACCCTCCCTACCTCATCTGCCCGAGTCGCCGAACGTATAATTATCATAGATGTAGATCATGGTATTGAGCTACGATTCGAGATGGTGCGTCCCAGATGATCACAAATTACTTTGGTTCATAGAGAAATAGGTCGACATCAACGAAGACCATCGCGAAAAATCGTGTGGACCTAAAACCCTTTCTGCAACATGCGATCTAATATATGCCATGTTGCAAGCTCTTTTATTAACCATGCATGCCGGTGACAAGTCTAAACGTGTATCGGCTTCCGGTTCCGAACGTCCGATCACCGTTCAACCACCTTCCGAGCTTCTTCAGCCCGTCATCGATCTGCTGCAGTACCAACAGTTCTGCGTCAAGATCAAGGCAGAACTTGCCAAAATGGTGTCTGCATTGGCACATGCTGGGGTGCCATGCACGCTTAGATTTCACCCTGTTGGGGAGACTGGTCAAAGTCTGCAACGTCGACTGACAGGTGAAACCGTCTTGAAGAGAATCGGGGGTGAAGCCCTCTTGCGCATCGACGAGAGGTACCTCGGTTCTTTCTTCTTGGACGCGTCAGGCTAACTTTTGCAACCAGACAGACATTACGCTTGACCTTTCTGTCTCCATCCTCCCTGATTGCACATCTTCCACAAGCAACATTACCTATCACATCTGTTCCTCAGCTCAGTCAACTCCTCTCGGATGAAGTGGAGAAGTGCTTACTCACTAAGCTTTGCGAGTCTGGCAGCCAGTACAGTGAACAATTTGGGGGAACTTGGTTTGTTGACATAGTCAGCGGCAAGACGATCGGAAGATGGGAAGGGTGCATTGTGTCAGTTTGATCCTAAACCTCTTAAACAACCCTACAATATGCTAACTTGAAGTCACAGAAATTTCAGCGTGTCATTTGCTGAAAATTTTGCCATATGTTCTTCAGCCTACCGAATAGGCCGAGGAAGGGAGAATCAAACGTCACACTTAGATACCTACCCCCCCAATCAACCTATTTCACTGATAGCTTGGCAGTTGGAGATCTTGGGGAAAATTCTGGCTGTGTCATAGCAGAATGTGAATTCGACTTGTGATATATCTTGGTGCATGGAAACATATGCATGGCCTGATGGTTGTTTAAGTACGGGTAGAAGTGGAAGTACAACACGACAAGATTCGGTGCGAATCGCCTACTCATCGTCCTCTTCATCTGCTCCTTCCTCTTCCTCTCCGTCGTCCTCGGCGGCCGCACCACCAGATGCCTTGAAAGCCTCAATTTTGGCTTGGATAGCAGATTTGCGTTGCTCAGCGCTCAATCTTGGTGTTTTGTACTTGAGTGCTTCTGCTTTCCAGTCTGTTGTCTTCTCGGTAGGCTTGAAGGTGGGATCCTCCCGAATAGCAGCATAGGCATTGGTATAAATTTCCTCGATGTCCTCGGATCCAACACCGTCTGCAAGGTACGAGGCAAACTGCTTCTTGAATCTGAGGAGTGGCACGGGGAATGAGATCTCGTGTATTGTTAGATAGGTATTACTCGCCTTTCGTCATCTTCCTCCTCTAGTGAGTTCATGTATTCCGCGACGTGACCACCAAAGATGTACTTTTTGAGCACTTCGGCGTCAAGCTCCTTGGACTCTGGGTCGTACCCGGGGAACCGCCTTTCAGAGTGGGGAATGAATATACCACCATCACTCGCACCCTTCATGGCTCCGAACACGCGGTGTCCTGTGGAAGTACGTTTCAAGCCAACATCAAGGTAGCACTTGAAGGGACGAGGAGCGTCTTCATCGTCGAGAGCTTCCGTCAATTTTAATGTACCATCGGGTTCGGTGACACCCTCATATTTATCTGCAAGACCGAGCTTGGCCAACGCACGGCGAGCGCAGAGTAGACCTGTTGCATAAGCTAATGCCGTCAGAACACGGTTGTTGCCAACTGTCCCAAAAACCATACCGGCCGTCCAGTTAGTCAGACCGTGATTAATGCCGTATCTTGGGAGCTCTTTCGACCGAGCAGCAGTGAGGACAAAGTCGCCCTGCAGACGTGCGTAGACGATTTGGACGATGATGTCTTTGTTGGTGAAACGGACGACCAGGCGGTATTTGGGAGCATTGCTGAGATGAAATTAGATGAAGAGCGTAACAGTAGATGAATGTATACTATTTGTTCTTGGCTTGTGTGACGAGTCGTTTACGGGCATAGTCTAGGGAGTTGTCAGAAACGGGGGGTGTGATCAATACGGAAACTGACAGTCGGTTTTGCCCTCTCTGCGGCGACGGTATTTGACCTGGAAACGAGAGAAGTATGCGTCTGACTTGACCTTTTTGACGAATGGCATCTGGAGAGGGTGGATGAGCGAACAGGGTCATCATCTCATTGTACTGTTGACGATCCATCCCGAGAAACGCGGAACGGCATTTAAACGGCTAGCACAAGCACTCTCTAACATACAAGGGTCATAATGTTGAAACAGACATGAAACTTACCTTGAAGTGCTTGGGGAACGCCTGCGACGATGAACAGAATCAATCTCGAGTATACCGAGTATCGACTTTATTTGTTTGTGTTGATATGTAACGAGTGAACTATTACATAATTACTGCACTTGTCCACCACCGGTTCTTTATTGTCGCCCTCACCGATGGATCCGTCGCACTACTACAGCCAGCAACAGTCGGCTTACGATGTCAATCCTTACCATCAGCCCTACAGTGGTCCAATGTATCCCATCGCAGGGTCTTCTTCTGCTCACAGTGCTCCGGTCCCTGCAAATGCTTATGAATACGATGTTGGCATCCTCGCACAACAGAGCGTCTATGTACCGGGTGCCATGATCGACAAACGCGGAGGAGCCGGTGGCAAGCTTGCCAAAGGAGGGAAGAGAACGACTGTCTTACGGAAGGGTGGTGGCAAGGTGTGGGAGGATCAAACTCTGCTCGAGTGGAACCCATGTAGGTTCTGTCTTTGTTTTTTCGTATCTTTACCCGCTAACGGTGTCCCAGCCTGGTTCCGTTTGTTTGTCGGAGACCTCAGCAATGATGTATCCGACGACGTGCTCGCAAATGCCTTTAATAAATACTCTTCATTCCAGAAGGCTCGTGTCATCCGAGATAGACTGAGCCAAAAGGTCATACATGTTTGCTGCATCACATTACTGAATGTTAACGGATCATGTAGGCAAAGTTCGGATTTGTTGCATTTTCAGATCCAGAGGATTTCCTGAAAGCATGGAAAGAGATGGATGGTAAGTCTACTCGATCTCCTGTAATCAAATTACACTTGTTCAAGTAAAAAAACAGGCAAGTACGTGGGTAATCGTCCAGTCAAACTTAAAAAGGCAGACGATACGGCCATCAGACCTGTGGAAATCGGGCACAGGAAAGCGAAACAACTGGAAAGGGACCTGAAGAAGAACCGACACAAGCCATACTGACACCAGTCGGTGCAATATTGGAAGTTACGGTGGATGCATAACAAGTACGTTGGGTTGTTAGAATCTCGAGTCACGCTCACGCTGCTCGCCATTACAATGCCACGCTTGACACGGTTTGAATGTGGGCGAAGTTGGACACCCTCGCGGACAGTTTTAGTCGTTTTGTGCGCCTACCCTAGCACTAGTTAGATGTATGTAATGAAGTAAATGCATACTGTTACTTAGACTCCTATGTTGGACTGCTTGTGGATGCTTAGGTCATAAGTAACAATTCGGCTTGCTTCCTGCATTCACGGGGGTGGTTCTACCTTTCTACACTTCGTGACATGGACATCGACAAATTGTTCAAGGCTAGTATTTCGCCGTCATCCATTTCACTGCACTCATGAGGGTGTTGCGAATTAGGTGCCCAAGCTTTCCACAGGGTCAAAGCGTAAGCTACCAGACAACCCAACCCCAGACATGCTGAAGAAAATGAGGTTGGATGAGTCCGCCAGTCCCCGTACTTCAATGTCAGAGCCCATGACACAGGACGAATCTACTGTTTCAACCTCGAGACGCGCCACAGTGGAGGACGCACCCGAGGATGATGTTGATACGTCGTTTGCACCCGGTGGGGACGCGGATTATTTTGCGGAAGAGGACGAAGAAGGCCGCTTTTATGGTGGCGGACTCACAAGCGAACAGAAGGAAATCCTGAGTGTCTTTGAGAGTGCAGAAAGAGAAGGGGTGTCAAACGAAGTGTGTTCTTTTGCACGTTAAGCGTGTTGGTGGTCATCGTCACCGGGCTGTTGTTTTCAGGGAGAGGAGGTTACGATCACCGGTATTCGGCGGACACTCTTGCGGTTGGAGCGCACGGTCAACAAGAACCAGGATCAACGATCCAAGTATCCAAATGACCCATCAAAGTGAGTTCCGCATGTGACGCGTTGCGCAGGGTTCATAATATCGATTAGGTTCATCGATTCGGAAGCAGACCTTGATAGTTCCATCAAGTCCTTGTTACCCTTAGCACAGTCCCCAGCTCTTGCATATCCAGAAATGGTCCGCTCTGGGATTGTGTCTCTGTTGATCGGGTTGCTCAGTCACGAGAATGTCGACATAGTCATTGATGCAGTCGAGGTATTCCACGAACTGACTGATGAGGACGTTGGCAACGAAGGGGACGAGTCTGAACAAGAGGACAACCAACTTGCTCTCAAAATGCTTGTTGAGGCATTGGTAATTTAGATTCCTCTCACAGTTCTCACACAATAGCATGATTTCTTCAGGTAGAAAACTCGGTACCCGAGTTACTCGTGGATAACCTTTCTCGACTAAATGAAGAAGAAGAATCTGATAGACAAGGCATCTTTCACATTTTTGGTGAGAACCCTGACACTCAATGAGACAAAGTACTGAGGGTCCAAGTGTAGGTGTGTTTGAGAACGTTTTGGGTTTCAATCCCGACCTATCTGTGCAACTTGTTTCTAAAACGAAAATAATGGGCTGGCTATTGGAACGCATCCAATTAAAGACCCACGACGAGAATCGCAGTTACGCTGCAGAGTTGCTTTCGATTCTGCTCCAAAACAGTGTTCCAAACAGACACGAACTCGGCAAGAAGGACGGCGTTGAGGTCATCCTCAAAGTGCTTTCAGTGAGCGACAGTCAAGTTGAGGATACGTGCAAGTCTCACTCGGTGACCAGCAATTTCGGTATCGCGAGCCCATAGATGCGGACGAAACAGAATTCATGGAGAATTTGTTTGATGCATTGTGCTCAGCATTAGCAGAACCAGAGATTAAGTCACTCTTCTTGACGAGTGAGGGTGTGGACCTTATGGTGTTGATGATGAAGTTAGTGATGGGATCGCTGTGTTTTCGCCCTTTTACTAACGGCCATTCAGAGAGAAGCTTCAATCAAAGTCCCGGTCAATAAAAACGCTGAATTACGCAATGTCGGGACCAGCGGGTTCTGAGTTATGCTCCAATTTCGTTGAAGCTTTGGGGCTCAAGACACTGTTTTCAGCACTAATGGGCAAGGTTCATTTGGAACTGATAATATCGGTTTGTCGCTTACGAAGACTGCTATAGGTCTCCAAAAAGAAAGTGACAGCGCCAGCTTCGGAGGACATCTCCCATATTCTGGGAATAATCTCGTCTTTGTTTTCAAATCTCCCTTCCGACTCGACGGATCGAATGCGCCTGCTGGCAAAATTTGTCGAGAGCGACTATGCCAAGGTGGACAAGCTCTTGGAAATACGAGAAAAAGCGCTCAGCCGCTTGAAATCTATCGATGCAAGGATTGAAGCGGAGAAAAAGGTACGCTTGGTTTGTGCCGTGAAAATTGGCCGATCCAAACGGGCCCACGCAGGAACTGCTCGCTGAGGATGACATGATTGGTCCTGAAGACGAAGATCTGTTCTACCTGCGTCGACTAGATGGGGGATTGTTCACTCTGCAAACCTTGGATTACGTCTTGGCCTGGACTGCGATGGAAGATGATGGTGTAAGTTGTCGAATTATGTTTGATTTCTTTTTCTGACTATTTGCAGATCCGCGCACATATCACGCAAATGCTGGAGAGGAGAAACTTGTCACTCAAGAGCATCGTTCAAACGCTAAAAACGTACCACGACAACATTGATGTGGGTGATTCGGACGAAAGTCAAGGTAATGATAAAATTCAAGCAGAAATGACGCAGAAGGCGATCCTTGAGAGCCTCATTACTTTCCTTGAAGGATGTTCATGAGAAATCGAACATGACTATCGTATTGGTGCAAAATTGAGTTACGCATTTTGTGGTAAAGCCGACGTGAGGACCAGGGATGCCGAGGAAAACACCATCTCTAATATACCCTTTGTTTTCATCAACTCTTTCTGGAAGCGAATCTCCGCGATGACCTTTTTCCGCAGGCGAAGGAACAGTGAATCAATGAGGGGAGACAGACCTAGGACGGGGGCATACATGTCTTGGTGGACATTTCTTGCCGTCACCATGGTGCCAGCACAACACAGAGAAAGCTCACCTATGAGTAACATGGAAACGTCGCAAACGATCTCACCGAAGCGGGGATCGGCGACACGCTTGACTAGGAGACGCAAGATTGGTTCTAGCAGGATGTCGTCTCGACCAGAGAGCGCGCTACGGAGGCCATCACGATGAATGAGCTCTTGTATCAACGAGAACGTTGTTATCGGTGGAATGTTCTCGGGAGGAATAAGGCATTTTCGGAGGAATGAAACAAGTAAGGAACATACTTTTCGGAGGACGGCGTCCAAGGCAGCCGAATACTTGAACGACTTGAGCAAGCGGTCGTATTCTCTCAGGCGGGGTGCGCGTCTGCTCTCAACTCTGAGCTCGTCGACATCGCCTTGAAAAGTGGTTTTGGCTTTGGCCTTGACACGACCCTGGCCTAGAGATGGAAGGGAACCTCCCAAAAAGGTTTCATAGGTGCCAGATGTCAGAGCGTCGGCCATGTCTGGGCCGCTCTGGGACACCTTTTGTTGTCGTTGACGGACAGAGAGGGTGCCATCTGACATTCCAACGGCGATGTGTGTCGAGTCTGGCTGTGAGGAGGATGAGTCGGAGCAGGAGGGAGGGAGGGACACTGCCTACCGAGATGGCGAGGGAGAGGACAGGGGCGGGATAACGCATTGTGTGCACGACCTTGTAGGAGGCAATGTCGTACACTTTGACCATTTGATCGAGGCTGCCGGTGAGGAGGCGAGCGACGTTGGCGTCGAAGGCGAGGGATGTGATGGTCTTTTGGTGATTGGAGAGTGCACGAATGCAGCGACCGCCGGCATTGAGATCCCACATGCGCAGGATGGGGCCTGCGGCAGAGAGTGCGAGAGTGCCGGACGGGAGCATGAGGACCTGTTCGACGGGGGAGGCGCCCGGGGAAGTGGAGCCCATGAGGAGCTCGCACTGGCCGGTACGAGAGTCGAAGAGCCTCATGGTTGCGTCGTACGAGCCGGTGAGGACGAGATGGGGGTTTGATGGGGATACCTGGCCGGAGCGGACGTAGTCGGAATGGGCGGCAAAGGTGACGATCTCGGCCTGGGAGGGGATGTCCCAGAGCTTGACGGTGGTGTCGTCGGAGCAAGAGAGGACATGGGCCGGGGAGAGGGGGGAGAATTTTGTGACATGGACGGGCTGCTTGTGGGAGTCAAAGGTGCGGAGGATGGCGCGGGAGCTGACGTCGAACACCTGGGGGTGGATGAGGGAGGGCTGGGGAGGGGAGGGCTGGACGGACCTGGACGAGGCCGGAGTCGTCGCCGGCGACGAGGAGCTTTCCGTCGTGGCGGAGATGGGCGCTGCGTGCGACGTCGCCGAACCTGGCTATCGTCTTTACGACGCGCTGTGTGCGGGGGGCGTAGATCTGCA
>JBBPNQ010000176.1:0-27670 GCA_038090975.1 Boletellus pseudochrysenteroides
GTGGAGGAGATTCACCATCCTCGTGGACGGACATGGTAGTAGGGGTAGTGATGGAGGAACAGGTGTTGGAAGAACACATGCTCGGCCGCGATCGGTCAGTGAGAGTACCTCCGGGACTTATACGTGCATCTGTGCCTGGGATGGATGCGGAGGAGAAGTGACCCAGAACACTCGGTCGCCACCGCCACGAAGAGGTGCAAGGAGCGGCGGAAGAGTGGGAGGCATGTCGTGGTAGCGATGCTTGGAGACTTGTGCTTCGTGAATGATAAGAATCAATTGTGGCAGGAGTGAGATCGCCACGAGATGGGCGGTGAAACATAGACAGCCTAGAAGGACTGCGAGATACGGTGGTCCTCGGAGAGGGAGATACAGAGCGTCTGGAGAGATGGAAGTGTCGTAATGATTGAGGAGGGTGGATAAGTCGGATTGTTGGTGGGGGACTAGTTATATCTGGCGGCGCAGAGTCGTGCGAAGGCTATTGTTGGCACATTAAGTGACATGTGACCCAGAAGACCAAGATAACGAACCTGATCGTACAGGGAGAGTTCTGGGGGACACTCTAGCGCGAAGTCTTGGTCGATGACAACATAATCATGCATGCTATCGGCGTCGTCCAGACTGCGGCGGAGAGTGGCCATGCTCATATGGGGATAAGCGAGGTAGGGATTGCTCCGAGTGCCGATTGGATCGACGTCGGAAAGGTCGAGGACGTCGGGGGTAGAAGTAGATGACTGGAGCTCGGAAAGCCAGCGGGAGAGATGACTAGAACGGCGGCGAAGGGTGCGCGGAGGGAAGAAAGTGGAAAAGAGGTCGGCGTCGAGGAGAGCTGGGACGCGTGAAGACGCGTCTGGTCTGCGGACGGTCATGGTAGAGGAAGGAGAGCCCCCTCGGAGGGGGGCGGTGTCGTCTGGAAGAAGTTGAATGGCGGGGAAGAGGGAAGGAAATGGACATACTGGGAGGAAGAGGGAAGCCGAAACCGAGGTCATTATAAAGGGTCGAAGGCCGGGGCTGGGCTGAAAGCGAAGAGGAGCCGCAAGACAACGAAGAGAGGTGGGCGAGGTCAACGGACATCTGAGCGGAGACCCGCCGCGGTAAAATACACGGGGTCTGAAGAGCGAGCGATCTGGAGGCGTATCAGTCGTCAAAACTCATGGAACAGAGCAAGCCATGGATTCAAGTCAAACATGTGGCCCGGTCTTACGGCAACTTTCCCAGAAACCTTGTATTTCGATAATCTACACCGTTCCAACACCCGCAACCACCCGGTCCGCGATGCTCCTGAACAGCCTCGCCGACGACGTCTCCTGGTATCTCTGTAGAAGCGCGAATGCCTGCAGGGCGATCGCCTCGTCCGGCCCCCCCGCACTGCCCGCCTCTGCAGCGTCGAGCAGCGTCACCAGTGCCGTGTCGACTGGCAGGGCACCAAGGAACGTCAACCCTTCTCGTCTCGCCATCTCCTCTCCTCCCTGGGTGGAAAAGACGTTGCTGATCTCGCCGCAACAAGGGCACGCATACCCGCTCATATTTTCGATCAGCCCCAAGACAGGAAGCTTGACGGCACGCGTGAACGACAGGCACTTGATCGCGTCGAGCAGAGCCACTGCTTGCGGCGTAGTGACAATGACGGCCGAGAGTTTTGACTGGGCGGGCGCCAGGTGTTCCATCAATGATAGATGCTCGTCGGACGTGCCTGCAAATGACATCTCAGGTATTCCGACTCGACCGTCAACGGGAATCCGCCAACCTGGTGGGGTATCTATGACGAGATAGTCGAGTTCTCCCCATCTGACATCGCTCAGAAACTGACGAATCATCGCGTTCTTCTTCGGACCCCTCCAAACGACGGAGTCGCTCTTCTTCTTCAGCAAGAATCCTACACTCATGCACGCCAACCTCGGGTCGCCGCCCTGGGCATCGGCATACACGGGGACCCATCCATCGCTGCTTTGATGGACGCCGTGCCCGTCCAGTCCAAGCATGCGAGGTATAGACGGGCCCGTCAGGTCGACATCGAGAATGCCGACGCGGGGACGGGAAGAGAGGGCGTGGAGACTCAGCGCAAGCTGGGCAGCGACAGACGACTTTCCCACACCGCCTTTTCCTGAACAGACGATGATGATATGCCTGACCGCGCCCAGACGTCGCGAGACGGGCGTTTCCTGGGACATCGCTGTAGTAGTCGTACCCTGAAACGGACACCCGACTCGGCCGAATGATGACTGATCCTGCACGTCGCCAACATCAACCCAATATTGTTATTAACTTGGCAAACGGTGCAAACGGAAAAATATCGTCTCCACGCATATATCCTTGGCACAAGGCCACTCCCAGTCCTAGCCCTCTCCACCCACCTCGTCTCGGCGCCCTCTTCCGTCTAACAAGCCTCCATCGGTTGAATGAAGGGGAGACGCAAGGACAACAAAAAAGGGGGGATATGAGCAAGGCATGAAAATACTGAAAGGGAAATGGGAACAGTGCGCATTCAGCGATAGAGGAAGATGGAACATGTACCAATCATCTTGTAAGGGTTGGGAAATGAACATAAAATCCGATAGAAAAAGGACCAATTTGTATCAATCGATAATGGGCGCTAGTGGTGGGGACGAGGCTGCAAATGCGAAAAGGGAATTAGGCGGCCGTCCAACCTGTGAGTTGGGAACGGCGTGAAAGAAAAAAAGCGTCCGTGCTATACATATTGTGAGGCAACAATTTCATTGATGGTGCGGTGGTCGCGGTTATCCTGCCAAGTAATGCGATCCAGAACGGCGGAGGAACCAGGGCAGGTGATTTGCTTGAGCTGTGAGCATATGTGCAAGTGTGACCATGGCCTGCTGTTTGACACGGCGTGCCAACCACTCCCCCCTTCCTACCGGACTTGCATTCCGCGACCGACCATCTGTGAAACGATATCCAACAACGACCGAGTGCCCTCTGCAACTTCCCTCCGCCCCCAATCTCGGTCGCACTCGGGGCGTGCCCGGCTCGAATAAAAGAAACAAGGGAATGTCACGCGTTTACCAGATATCGCCCTCCCTGCCACGGGTTGTACCACGTTGCTGCCCTACCGCACCAGGGGCATTAGCCTGCTGCTGGCGGGTGTGCGAACGAAGCCTGCACCAACAAGTCTCAGCTCCATGAAACACGAGACAAATGGAAATTTGTGAGGCACCTACATCCTATCACTTGCGCGATGTTCTTCTTCCTCTTGGACAACCTTGCGCCGGCCGGCAGTAGCTTTCTGGCTAGCACCAGTGCTGCCATCATCGGGGGCACCTCGCTGTACACTCCAATCGAAGACGTAATCGTATTGGAAGCCCTCACGAACAAAGAGGTCACGGAAGAGCTTGCGTAGGTATGAGTAGTCGGGCTTGTCATCGAAACGGAGGGCACGCGTGTAATTCAGGAAGATACCAAATTCGTTGGGGAACCCGCGGCAAAGAAGGTCTGTCGGTGTAGTCATCTTCTTCTCCATGATGCGATCGTACTTTTGCTTCTTCGTGGCGGCCTTGAGTCCCTGCCACGGAAGAGCACCACGAAGGAAGTACATGAGAACGTAAGCAAGAGATTCCAAATCGTCACGGCGGGCCTGTTCAACGCCCAAGTGCGTATTGATCGACGTGTAACGAGCAGTGCCAGTCAGATTCTTGTTCTCCCTGTAGGGGATGTGGAGGTGGGTCTTGGGGTCACGGAACTTCTTAGCTAAGCCGAAGTCGATCACATTCACTTGATTGCCTCGTTTACCGATACCCATCAAGAAGTTGTCTGGCTTGATGTCACGGTGGATGAAGTTGCGCGAATGAATGTACTCGATGCGAGATATCTGCAGCATTAGACAAGGAATCGTGAGTGAAAGGATGGCATGCAAATGGGGATTGTGATTACCAGCTGGTCAGCGAGGAGTAGAACCGTTTTCAGGCTAAACTTGCGGTTGCAAAAGTTGAAGAGATCTTCGAGAGAGGGGCCGAGAAGATCCAAAACCATTGCGTTGTAATCGCATTCGGTACCGAACCATCTGACGAAGGGGACACCAACACCGCCTGCGAGAGTCTTGTAGACCTTGGACTCGTACTCGAGCTGGGGGTGCTTGGCTTTGACTGACTCGAGTTTGATTGCGACCTCTTCACCGGAAATAATGTTAATTCCAAGATAGATGTCACCTATGTGCTGGTCAAAAAAGATATGAGGGGGCAAAGAGTGGCTACACACCAAAGGAACCAGAGCCGATCTTTTTGCCAAGTCGGTACTTGCCACCAACTCGAAGGTCAAGTCTGTGAGCGGGAGCCTCTGCCATGGATGGATAGAAAGTGTTCACTAGAAGAACAAAGAGAGAGTGAGAATGACAGCACAGGAAGAGGGGGAGTGATAGAGGGCAGGAAGGGGTGTGGAAAGTAGCATGGAAAATAGTATGTAAGAGAGTGGCTGACGTCCCAATGTGGGAACGGCGCAGGCTAAAGTGCTTGAATGAAGAGAGAAAGAAAGGAAGAAATTGAGTTGTAAAAGTATTTGATGGCGCTCGTCGTCACGGTGGGTTGAGTTTGGACTCGAACTCAAAGAGCCAGAGCAAACGTGGTGGCCTCGAGGCGCTCAGTGTCGCTGGATGCTGTGGCGACAAGAGAGAGACAGTAAATGGGGTGGGGTACTCACCAGGAGAGTAGCTGGAGGGGAAGGGATGGAGGAGAGGGAGAAAGGACGGTGACGGAGGGACAGCAGAATAAGAGGAAGAGAGGGAGGAGGGGGACTTTGAGAGAGAACAACAACAGGCGCACCCGTGGGAATAAAACACTGCCGAAAGAATTCGGAGTTTGAATTGCACGACACTCGAGAATGCACTCAGACATGTCGCGTGGATATCGCTACTAGATCTCTCGCTGTCGTCGAGCGGACTTTATTTGCTCTCTCTCCCTCCCATGCCCTACCAACGGCACCACGATCCTTACCATCCCCATGGCCAGGCGCCGCAGCACACACTCGTTCCAGATTATCCTCCGGCACCCGTCCAGTACGATGACTATGACCCCCGCTGGGACACAAAGTCTGTTCAGTCCAGCTTCCACGGCTCCCAAGCCCATCTCAATCCCGAATACAACTCGAGCCGTCCAAACCTGACTTACAACGCTCCTCCCGCCAATTACCATGCCTATCAGCCCAATTACCCTCCCATGCAGTCCCCTCCGATGGTGAGGGAGATGAGCATCGGCTACTCTGTCGCAAGAGAGAAACTTATGAAGCGTCGCTCTGTTCGCCAAGTCGAGCTTCAGAACGGCAATTTGGTTCTCGACGTACACGTACCGAGTCACATTATTCCCAAAGGAAGGTCTGATGTCGAGGAAATGTCAAAGCTGAGATATACTGCCGCTACATGTGATCCAGATGAATTTATGCGCAAAAAGTATTCCCTTCGACCATATCTGTATGGTCGTCATACCGAGCTCTTCATTGTCATGACAATGTACAACGAAGACGAAGGCCTTTTTGTCAAGACTATGAATGCGTATGCTCTCCCCTTCGTCCAATAGACCCCCTCTTTCATCTTTTCGCAGTGTCATCAAGAACATTGCCCACCTTTGCAGCAGGACCCGTTCCAAAACTTGGGGTCCCGAAGGCTGGAAAAAAGTTGTCGTATGTATTGTTTCCGACGGACGCAACAAGATCAACAAGCGTACCCTGCAAGTTCTCACACTAGTACAGTAGCGCCCCACATTCATCACCCTTCATTTCGCTAACCCCGCGGCTAGATGGGCTGTTACCAAGAAGGAATTGCCAAGGACTCTGTAGCAGGCAAAGATGTGACGGCACACATCTTCGAGTAAGTGCCCCTCGTTCATGTCCCTTTGTCATCGATGGAGTACACAATCACAATCACTCTCTTAGATACACCACAAATGTCGTCGTGTCAGAGACCGGCGAGGTTTCGTCCGGTGCCTGCCCAGTCCAGGTTCTCTTTTGTTTGAAGGAACAGAACAAGAAGAAACTGAACAGTCATCGGTGGTTCTTCAATGCTTTTGGTCCTTTGATCAACCCAAACGGTGTGCAAAAGTCATTCCAACTCAGCATTTTGTTCTTCTAAGATTGTCTACCAGTCTGCGTGCTCTTGGATGTCGGAACCAAGCCAACTGGCACCTCAATTTATGAACTCTGGAAATGTGGGTAATGCTGCTTCTTCCATTTCTTGCTGACCACCCCACAGGTTTCGATTCGCACTCAAACGTTGGAGGAGCATGTGGGGAGTAGGTCACCCTACTGGATTATAGACACATGACTGACGGAGCTCTACTCCAGAATTTGCGTCGATACAGGTAGAGGTTGCTCGCTGTTACTCACTAGTCCTCTGGCGGCCTCGCAGAACTTCGAGGTACAGTACCCCCTTTCGCCACTGCATTCTTGTCTAACTAATATATTAAGTACAAAATGTCCAACATTCTCGACAAGCCACTCGAAGTATGGCGATGGTTTACTTGATTTACTCAGCTAACCGTAACTCTACTACAGAGCGTCTTTGGGTACATTAGTGTGTTGCCGGGTGCTTTCAGCGCATACAGATACAAGGCTCTTCTGAATGGGCCCGATGGTAAGGGCCCACTCGCATCGTACTTTAAGGGCGAGGCAATGCATGGTGGAGGCAACCATGGCGCTGGGCTTTTTGGTCAGTCTACTCTTCAGGTCCTCCTTTGGACGGCTACCAACACCCCCCATCAGAACGTAACATGTATCTCGCTGAAGACCGTATCTTGTGCTTTGAGATTGTGACAAAGAAGCGCGAGGGATGGGTGTGAGTCTGTTTTACTGAATCTCAGCTTTCAACTGAGGACTTGCAGCTTGAAATACGTGAAAAGTGCCAAGGCGTCTACTGACGTACCCACAACGGTGTGTAGAGACCTCTTGATCTAACATCTTCCCCTGACTGTTCGCCAGGTTCCCGAATTCATATCACAACGTCGTAGATGGTTGAACGGATCACTTTTTGCCTCGATTCACTCGACAATCTTCTTCTACAGGATTTGGACATCAGGGCAGAATCCCATTCGGATGCTTGTTCTGCAGGTATCTCACTTTCCCCTGACTAATTCCAAGATGACTAATGATTGACTGTGTCACTCAGATTGAGTTCATCTACAACGCTATTCAGCTTCTTTTCACCTGGACCTCCCTTGCCAACTTTTACCTTGCCTTTTTCTTCGTAAGTATTGAAATCCATTATTGTCTTCGAGGCATTGAACGGTGATCAGCTGGTTTCGTCTGCCACAGCGCCCGGTGTGAATAATGCCTTCAACTTTCTTAGTTCAGGAGTTGGTGAAGTTATCTTTGAGGTGTTCTTAAAGGTCGGCTACCTGGTATTCGTATTGGGATTCAAAATTCTGACGAATTCTCAAGCTATACGTCGCCCTCCTCTTTGTCACGACAGTATGTTCCCTCGGGAATCGGCCTCAGGTGGGCTGGACATAACTTCACGGTGACAAGCAGCCTAAATACTTCTACAGGGTTCGAAATGGATTTATGCACTCGCCATGATCCTCTTTGGTTTCTGTAATGTCATCACCTTATGGTGTGCCGGCTACACGGTGTACCTTGCTGTTCCTCATTCCGTCTCTGGCTGGAAAGATATTGGCAAGTATGTACAAACTGACTCCTCTCGATATTACTTGCTGAATGTCAAAAAGCCTGGTGGCTACCAACCAAGCATTCCGTGAGATTGTGATTTCTCTAGCGGCAACCTATGGCCTCTACTTCATTTCCTCATTCATGCACCTCGAGCCGTGGCACATGTTCACCTCATTCATTCAGTACATGTTCCTTCTCCCCAGTTGTAAGTTTGTCCAATCATTGTATGATCGAAAGCACTGATTCGACCGTGAAAAGATGTCAACATTCTAAGTGAGTAGTTTTAGAACTTGGCGTCACCAAAACTAAACTGCTCGTGAAGTGATGTATGCCATGTGTAACTTGCACGATGTTACATGGTACGGATTTCTTTCTTTTGGTTGCGAGTCGGAACTTATACTATGCAGGGGTACCAAGGGCGACAATACCGCTGCAAAGGATCTGGGTGGCGCGAAGAAGATCAAAGGCGATGACGGAAAACTGATGATGGAAGTCGAAATCCCAACTGCTCGCGAAGACGTTGATCAATTGTGGGCTGCTTCACGTGCTGCACTCAAAGTCAAGCCACCGGAGGCCAAAGAACACCGTGACGCAGCAACAAAACAGTCCGATCATGATCGCAGCAGCCGTACGAACGTAGTTCTTACATGGATCGCCACCAACATGCAAGTTTTGTTTTTTCACGTCACCTCTTTCTAAACAATAGGCGATTAGGATCATGATTCTCGTGTTCACGTCCTCCGCCTTTTTGACTTGGGTGGATCAGCACGTAGAAAATACACAATCCTCCAATTTCAACCCATATCTGAGCTTCCTTTTCTTTGCTCTGTAAGTTCCGTAATGACCGGCACGTCCACAGTGCTGACGCTGTCCCGTGGTGCTTGCCCAGTGCTGGACTGTCTGCAGTTCGATTCCTTGGTTCCTTGCTGTACCTGATCTTCAGATTCTTCGGTTTCTGAAGCCTCGTGCTCCAGAGTCCAGACTTATTAATTTCCGTTATTGATTATTGATTTGTACTACATAAGGTTACCGCTGGGCGCTGAGCTTCAGCCACCCTTGATAAATTTCGCGTTCTGTATGTGGCCTTGCTATCCCTAATACTGCGTGCCCTGTACCTTTATTCTTTTGATCTGGTTTCATTCTTGAATCGATGTGATACCATATTTTTCCATGATTGTAGATCTGGGGGAGAGCGTATTGACCATTGCGGTTTCTACTATTTGTTTTGAAACAGTTGTCAAGACCTGGCTTGATCTTACATGTTTCACCCGAAGCTCCGTTCCTGGTCCGACTTCACTGATATAGCCTCCATGAACAGTTGAATGTTTTTTCGGATTCGCTAGAAACCTCAGCTACCCACTGACACGAGCTCGCTGACTGTTAGGCGGAGAAGCACAACACTGGGCAATTCACTGAGGGCCGGTTGGTACGGGCCGAAAGAGTTGAATCACAATGTTCATGACACGTTTCCTTCGCCGACCAGCATTGTCCCCAGTAGTTGCATAGAGTATAAGTTCAGTTAAAAAGCGATTTTGACTGACGTTTCGAATCAGCGTGAATACAGAATTTCGGTCAGGGTTAGTCCGACAAAATAACGCGTCTACATCACGGAGGCCGGGCTCATGTAGGATGAAGATTATCTTTACTGGTGACTCTTGCTATGCTTGGCGTGCGTGCCATGTAGGAGCGAAGGGGGTAGGAAGCCACAAAGTGAGTCCCTAGTGTCAGGAGAGCGTTCCAAGACGAAAAATCTGACAACGGTAAACACATTCAGGCTTACAAGGTTCATCCTTCAAGCCCGAGAATCTGTCAGAGATACAGTCCACTGTTTCCGGACCACAGTACTTGTACGAGGTAGGTCTCGTAAGCTAACATACACCTCAGTTCTCCGATTGTTCGCACAAAGGCGTCATCTAACGATGCCCTGCATTAAGGCTGAGCGTATTACATCCATGGTGAATATATGTATATAGCGTACTTGTCGTCAGACCCATCTAATGGTGTCCGAAGTTCCTAACCAAAACGGTTTGAGAATCGAGGGAAGATCAAGACCTGACGGTTTTCCATTTTCGTCAAACCGCACTCCATTCTCTAGCAAAGCGATGATCAGCCGCGGTATAGCAGCGGCAGTGCCGTTGAGGGTGTGTGCGAAGGGGATAAGCGTTTGCGTCTGACTGGATGGTGCAGAACGCCGTCGATACCGAATGTGGAGACGTCGCGCCTGATAGTCCGTGCAATTTGAAGCTGAAGAAATCTCGCCCCAGGCACCTCTCCCAGGCATCCACGCTTCCATGTCGTATTTCCTATATGCACTTGCTCCGAGTTCCTCGGTCGGCATGTCCAAAACCCTGAGAATGCACATGAGAATATAAACAATCGTCCCGGTGTTGCAATCGGCAGTCTTACCGGAATGGGAAGTTCAGTCCTTCGAAAATCTCTGTCTGAATTTTTCGGATTTCTTCCAGGAACTGTGCGCTTGAATTTTCTTCGCAAACAACAAAAAGCTCAACTTTTGAAAATTGGTGGACACGGTAGAGTCCACGGGTATCAGCACCGCGAGAACCAGCCTCGGCTCTGAATGAGCGACCAAGTCCGACTAGCTTCAAGGGCAGAGTATTCTCGGCGAAAATCTTGTTTGCGAACATTCCCGCAAGGGGGATTTCTGCTGTACCCGAGAGTACAAGCTCAGGGGATGAGTCTGCAATCTGATACATTTGAGAAGCAGGATGGTCGGAGTTGTAGTCTCTAGGTTGGAACCCACAACGCAGAGCCACGTCTCCACGCACTACGTCGGGGGTCATAGTAAATTGAAAGCCATGTTTCAGTGCGATAGATACCGCATAGTTTGTGAGAGCATTCTCGAGTGAAGCGGCTTCTCTGAGTAAGTAGTACCATGAGGACCCTGTCACGACGGCAGCAGCCTCAAAATCAAATAACCCCAGCGCACGACCGATAGTAACATGATCACGTTCCAAGCTGGGCGACGTGACAGGGGGACCATGGGCAGACAGAATGACAGCGGCATCCTCGGCGCCAATGGGAACTTCTGGATGCGTATCATTTGGTAAATGCAATGCAAGTCCCAAGAGCTTCTCCTCTACGGCAGCCAGTTTCTCCTCAAGCAGAGTAATTTGGGCTTTCAATGCTTTAGCCTCGCCAAGTACAACACGCTTTTTTGTTGGATCCTCGATTGCACGAATGCGATCTCCAAGCACGGATTGTGTGTGTCGCTTGGAGTCAAGTTGGCCGGAAAGTTCCTTTTGATCTGCATAGGAGTGGGCGATAGACTGCAACGCACCAACTGGCAAGGGGAATTTTCTGTTGAAGGCATTGTGTGATTTGTAAATAATGGACTCTGAGATAGCGCGATAGTTCAACCGTGGTTTTGGAAGGACTGCACTGGTGGGAGTATTTGTGGCATTCTTTGAAGCAAAACGCTTGATTGCAGTCACTTTGAGAGAAATTCAGCGTGCTAGGGAGCGATGAACACAGGTACATACCTGAGTTATACACCGAGTTGGGCTGGACGCGGCGCTGGCAGACACGAGCAGCTATCCGACTCATGACTAAACCAAAACGCGGAGGGTCACGGCCGTCACTCGTATGGTCTTGTCACGCGTCGCGTCGTGAATTCTTCCGTCGCGATGGCCTCGACATCAGCAAAGGGCAAAGCACCAGCAAACGGTGCAAGCACCACTGCGTATGAGCTGCCTTGGTCAGTGTCTTCATATACTTGGACCCATATAACCTACTTCCTTGCACAGGGTTGAAAAATACAGGCCACAAACACTGGACGATGTCGTCGGGAATGTCGACACGATCGAACGCTTGAAAGTGATAGCGAGAGATGGAAATTGTCCGCATATCATTATTTCTGTAGGTGTCCCCCTAGTTCTCGCGCGAACTGTACGTCGTAACCGCTCGCCGGCAGGGCCTCCCGGGAATCGGCAAGACAACGAGTATCCATTGTTTGGCACACCAATTGCTTGGAGATGCATACAAGGAAGGTGTATTGGAGCTGAATGCCTCTGATGAAAGGTTTTGCATTGATTGCTCGCTGTTAAATAGTCTCTCACATCTTCGTTCAAAGGGGCATTGATGTTGTGCGGAACAAAATAAAGGCATTCGCGCAGAAGAAGGTGACCCTCCCGCACGGAAGACACAAAATCGTAATTCTTGATGAAGCCGATAGGTCAGTGTGGTCTTCGTTAGAAGATGAATCTGACCCTAGGTATAGTATGACCGCTGGTGCTCAACAAGCGCTCCGGAGAACAATGGAGATATATTCCAACACCACACGTTTCTGTCTGGCCTGTAACATGTCCAGCAAAATCATTGAACCTATACAGAGTCGTTGCGCCATCCTACGTTATGCTAAGCTACGGGATACCGAGATACTGAAACGCCTGCTCGAGATATGCGAGATGGAAAAAGTGACGTAGGCCTTCGGTGTTCCACTACGAGCGCATACTTACTGCCAAACAAACAGACCGAATACAACGACGATGGTTTAACCGCACTCATCTTCACGAGCGAGGGCGATTTGCGACAAGCTATCAACAACTTGCAATCCACTCATTCTGGCTTTGGATTTGTGTCTGGCGAGAATGTATTCAAAGTTTGTGACCAACCGCATCCAGTGACTGTCCAAAGTATCATTCGCTCGTGCATCAAGAGCGACATCGACAGTGCCATGGAAAAATTAAACGAGCTCTGGAAACAAGGGTATAGCGCGGTGGACATTGTTGTCACTATCTTCAGAGTGACAAAGACTTTTGACGAGTATGTTCAATGACTGAGGTGGAACTATGGTTGATCCCTTTTGTCAGACTACCGGAATATACTAAACTGGAGTACATCAAAGTATGAATGATTTCCTCAGGTTTCAAGTTCATGACACTAACTTGGACCAGGAGATTGGATTTACGCACATGCGAATACTTGAAGGTGTTGGGACCGTTATTCAGCTTGGTGGCCTTTTGGCTCGGTTGTGCAAGCTCGTATGTCTCACCGCATGCTCGGGAGGAGAATGCTGATTTATCCAACAGCACATGGATCCCAAACTTTTCCAGCCATGAGGATTCTTCGCTGTCGCGGTACACGATTGGATCTCCCACGGAATCGCCATCTTTTTAGACTTGCGGTAGTGGATCCGAAAATAGCTAGATCTGCTTCGTAGTTTGTCGCGCAGAATTGACACAGCCACGTATCCGCCATTTTGTTTTTGAGCGCCAACCTTGCGCATCTCAAACTGTGCATGCGAATGATCAGTCAGGATCATGCCTAAAGAACTAGGAACGATCATTCGACAGATACTCGGCCCTACACCTGAAGATGCAGAAACATTGCTGGAGGAAATCGGTCCAGGGGTCATCCCATCTCGTGAACAAATCCACCAGGAAATCGATGCAAAGCTCTTGTCACCTCCGGACACTCTGCCAGATCATTGGCTATCCACGTATCAGATGTATGGATCTCTTGCACCAGTGTCCGTGAATTCATCGTCTTCAGTGCAGACATTGGAAAACGGAGCCTTACATACCCTCCTTACTTTCGTTCGAGCCAGCACCACCCCCTACGAGTTTGACTTTTGTTCGTGCAGGTCTAGATGGTCGTGTCACGGGTTATGCAGAGGTGTGCCTCTCGACTACTCACTTGTTTTCAGGACCTGACAAACCCAGACACCAAACTCCCGTGTTGCAACAGCCTTAACATCGACCTCAATGGACCGTGCTCCAGGACCTGTCGGAGCATTTGTGAGGGGGAAGTCGGGTTATGTCCCATTTCAGCCGGGTGGTCTTGATGAAGTATTACTTTCTTCCGCTCAAACCGGCGTCTCAGAAGAATCAGTGAATGGACTCAGGGCCATTCCTCCAGGCTTTTCAAGGGGTCTACGACTTGCAGGTGAAGAGCCTGAAGATGAAGCCCTCACCGCTCTCGAGGAATCATTCCCGCCCGCAAATGCGGAATTGGTACCTATCTTGATGCTAAGTTTCTATGTAGTGTTTGCTTGACCATCGAAATTCTCAGGACCAGGAAAGTCATTCTGCAGAAGAACGGGAGCCTGAAATTGAGCTACGTAATGGCGGCCTCACTGCTGAGGTGGACGAACTCCTACCGACTACTGTAAGGCATTGTTACGGATGCATCTAGATCGTTACTTATATTTGGGTACAGAGATCACACCTACGACCAACGAAGACGCGGCGCGCTCACCGTCCAAAGATTGTGAAGCGTGAATGGGCTCATGTCGTGGATATTAACAAACCGATGACCAACTTTCACGAACTCGTTCCGCAGATGGCGCACAAGGTTAGTTTTGGAGAGCTGCGGTAATTGTACCAGTGACATATACCGTTTTCCAAGTATCCTTTCGAGCTGGATACCTTCCAGAAAGAAGCAGTGTATCACCTGGAGATAGGTGACTCTGTCTTCGTCGCTGCGCATACATCCGCTGGGAAAACGGTAGTTGCGGAGTATGCAATCGCTCTCGCAGAGAAACACATGACTAGGTATGCCTAAACAACGCGTTTTATATCTCCGGCTACGAATATGGATGGTACAGAGCCATCTACACGTCACCTATAAAGGCACTGTCTAATCAGAAGTTCCGGGATTTCAAGCAAACGTTTTCCTCTTCTTCGGTTGGAATCTTGACCGGCGATGTACAAATTAATCCAGAAGCAAGTTGTCTGGTCATGACGACGGAGATTCTACGCAGCATGCTTTATAAAGGAGCAGATCTCATTCGTGATGTGGAGTTCGTAATATTCGATGAAGTGCACTATGTTAATGATGCGGAGGTGATGCATCTCACCTGCGCTGCAATGATCTCTTACTGATCGAATGAATTTCTCAGCGTGGTGTTGTATGGGAAGAAGTTATCATCATGCTACCTGACCATATTAGCATCATTCTTCTATCTGCGACAGTGCCGAACACCAAAGAATTTGCTGATTGGGTCGGGTATGTTGCTCTGCGTTTTCTGCAGCGAGTTGACCTCACAGATCGCAGACGTACCAAGAAGAAGGATATCTACGTCATCGCAACAGCACAACGCCCGGTACCTCTGGAACATTACTTGTATGCTGGCCGAGATGTGTTCAAGATCGTGAATGCGCAACGAAGATGGATTCCTGAGGGGTAAACGTTCCCTCATTACCGTGCTTAGGTGTGCTTTCCCTCACGATAGCTCTTAGGTACAAAGATGCTGGTGAAGCACTGAAAAGGAAGCAGGATAAGGAACGGGAAGCAGCTGGTTTACTCCCGATTCAGAGAGTCGGTGCGCGCGGAGCGACACCACGAGGACAGCGAGGGGTTACCCCTGCACGTGGTGGCCAACGAGGTGTCACTCCTAACGGGTCTGCTTCGCGAGGCCGAGGTGGTGGGTCTGTCCGTACAATTCACACCGGTGCAGACAAAAACCTCTATGTCCATCTCCTCGGTCACCTGCAAAAAAAGGGTCTCCTTCCAGTTGTCGTCTTCACACTTTCGAAAAAGCGATGCGAGGAGAACGCAGCCACTTTAACAAATGCCGATCTCTGTAACTCCGTTGAGAAGAGTGAGGTCCATGTTGCAATGGAGAAGGCGCTGTCCCGCCTCAAGGGTTGGTTCTGCAGAGCGTGCTAATTCTGCACACATTAAGCCCCTTTTCAGGTTCGGACAAGAAGTTGCCACAGATTAGCAAGATGCGCGACCTCCTTTCTCGTGGTGTTGGGGTTCACCACGGAGGATTGTTGCCGATTGTTAAAGAAGTGAGTGACTGTTTTCAGGTTTCACATCTATTGATATATCCACACCAGGCAGTCGAGATTTTGTTTGCTCGCGGATTAGTGAAAATCTTATTTGCAACAGAAACGTTTGCTATGGTAAGATGTGACCTCGGGGCTTTTGCAATGTCTGACGGTCGCAGGGTGTTAATATGCCTGCTAGATGCGTAGTGTTCTCAAGTATCCGAAAGCATGACGGTCGCTCTTTCAGGGACATTTTACCTGGAGAGTACACACAAATGGCTGGTCGTGCTGGACGTCGTGGCTTAGACACCACTGGTACTGTCGTTATCGTTACGGGCGATGAGTTGCCTGACGTACGAGTTCATTATATATGTGTTGATTTACTCGTCCGTGTGCTGATGATACGCCGTTGTAGCAAGCAACGCTGACCACCATGATTCTCGGAACTCCGGCAAAGCTTCAGTCGCAATTCCGCCTTACCTACAACATGATTCTCAATCTCCTACGGGTAGAGGCTCTCCGAGTAGAAGATATGATTAAACGCAGTTTTTCGGAAAACGCTTCCCAGCGGCTTCTACCGGATCAGCAGAAGGCAGTCGCTGAGGTGAGTAGCAAGACTCCTCTTTGAAACGAATACTGGACTTCCCGCAGCACGAGAGAAGTCTCCTGTCAATGCCCGAACTCCAGTGTGTCATTTGCTCGAGCGACATCGAACACTACTACGATACCCAAAGTGCGGTAGTAAACCATAACAAACGCCTCTTTTCAATGGTTGCAGTCGGTGCTTCCAATCACAATGTCCTTGGGACTGGTCGAATAGTCATTTTAAGGAATTCGGTAAGCGTAAATATGTAATTCGAGAAACGGGCAGACTAACAAAAGTGACCTCGCCAGCACTTCTATCCTTCTAACGCAGCAGTGTTACTGAAACCCGATCTCCGGGAGTCAGGAAGTGAACGGAAGTACTTCGTCCTTGCCCTCGTGGATCGGAGGTTGAAAAGCGGCAAGCAGAGTATGCCCATCCTTTCTTGTAGTCGATCCGGCTCACCTATCTTAACACAGATGCTGATGGAACTGTAGTCTCCCCCAAATGGCCTCCTGTCCCCTCGATGCTGAAGCCTGATCATGCCACGTATGAGGTCACTAGCGTTGACTTGAGCAGTATATCTTTCATCACAAACAAGGCTGTGAAGGTGATGTATAACCTGTCACTCCATCTTCGAGGGATATTCAGGATTTCGAGTGCAGGTTGATGCTTCCGCGATTGTCGATAATCATAAAAAGGTCCCTATTCTTGAGGTAACATCCACCCTGGAAGCCGTAGTTATGGAATGGGCTACAGTTGGCATGCTACTGGAGGTTGACTGGAACCGCATGCGCACCCTCGAATTCCAAGTGACGCTTCGCGCTAGGAACGAAATTCTCAAAAATCCTCAGACATTTGAGTGTACACTCTGCGAGAACTTTGATGATCATGTGAGGGCAGGCAATAGTCTTCTCCGGATCAGATTATTGATAGATTGCATAGTATATCCTTTTCCATGGACATAGGGTTTTACAGTCAAAGATAGCTGCATTGAAGGATGCAATTTCTGATCAGAACCTGGAACTTGTACCAGAGTACGAACAGAGGATCCAAGTCCTTAAGGAGCTTAACTTTATCGACGATAACCAGACAGTCCAACTCAAAGGGCGAGTGGCCTGCGAGGTAAATTTCTTTTGTCTCAGCACGATACGTGATGTTGACCGGTATATTAGATCAACTCGGTCAATGAACTTGTTCTTACTGAGCTTATCCTTGAGAACACGCTCGCAAACTATGAACCGGAGGAAGTAGTTGCGCTCCTTTCCTGCTTTGTCTTTCAAGAAAAGACGGACGTGGAACCCCTTGTACCCCCCAGGTTGCAAGAAGGTCTGGCGGCAATCGCTGTAATTACTGATCGGGTTGGACGTATCCAGGACCGACATAAAGTTGCTGCAGAAGAGTTCAGATCCACTCTCAAAACCGGACTAGTTGAGGTGGTGTATGAATGGGCAAAGGGGATGGTAGCTAAAATTTTTGCGCCTCCCACGTCACGCTTAACATTTTCCGTCAAGCCATTTGACCAGATTACCTTGCTGACCGACGTGGCAGAAGGAAGCATCGTCAGGGTCATCACACGCTTGGACGAGACCTGCCGAGAGGTCCGAGACGCCGCGAGAGTGATTGGCGACACCGAATTATTCAAGAAGATGGAGGAAGCGCAGGTTAAAATCAAACGAGACAGTACGTCAGTTCATATACCCGTTTGGCCTCCGCTGATTGTCATCTATTAGTCGTGTTCGCTGCAAGCTTGTATTTCTAGTATTATTCTGGTTGAGCACGGAATCTTGGAGTGTCTGAGAATTTGCACGAGCGTCATGGACCTGTGAAGAGTCACATTTCCGAGTTTAAGCAGCATTCCAATAAGTAGGCCGCCAAAGATTTCAACAACGTTGAGTCAGTGTCGCACCCGCTTCGTTTACTCGTAACAACTACGCCCGACATGGAGACGTCCGACAGATACCATGCTAGCGAGTCCCCTGACCACGCTCCTTTCGATGACAATATCGCAACATCGGAAGTGTCAGGTACCGGCAGTCGCGCGGATGGAAACAGTGAATGCTCACTGTCTGCTCCGAACGCCAACAATGTCGTGCACCAACGCCGGAGGGTCAATCCCGAAAGCCTGGCGCTGCGCCTCGGGCCCGACCTCGTGCGAGACTTGGACGCCCTCATTACACCCGGAAATACGGAAATGCCATCGTTCGCCGTCCGAAAGGAGCTCCAAGAGCGGTATAGCATCGACAGGAGACACATTTACGACTACTTTCACAGCAGGGGCTTGCGCGTGGTGAAAGAAGACAGACACGGAAATCCCGTCGCAGCGAAATCGGACCTTCCCACCCCCTTGGTAATGGTCCTTCTTTACGCGAGATCACCAGCTTACGTGCTGTCGGTAGCCTAATCTTCGCCCTCTACGACAAGCGCCTGTTAAGAACGCTCGCTCACACCCTTCGTACCCTGTAGTGGCAGAAAGAAAACAGCTCAAACCCCGCGGAATCACGAAAGCAAAACCAGGTCGTCCAAAGAAGAATCCATCAGCGAATCTCAAAATCGTTCCTATTACCTGCGAAACCAGTGAATACACAGACACGAATGCCTCTGTTTCTGAGCGTTCCTCTCCAGATGCGATTCCACAACCCACCTACGTTGCTGTCAACCCGCTTCTGCCCCACACCCCACCTCCTCCCATGATGGAGGAGGACGAGGGACATACTTTTAACTCGGTCGTCATAAATCCTCTAGACGGCTCGTTCCTGTTCAGACGCGCCATTGGAGATGTCGCCTATGCATCTCGACATAAGTTAGTGTTGGAGAGAATGCAAGAGCTCACCGAGCATCCCGTCAAGTTGGCCCTCGCGGATGATCAGTCACTTTCGTGGAACGAGACTTCGCCTTGTTCTGCAAGCGCCAAGGGATTACTTCTTCCCCACACCAAACCACTCACCCAAGACGAACGACATGCGATCTACGAAACCCTGTCTGATAGTATTGGGCCTGCAAACGGTATCCAGGAATGCCAAGGTACTTACAGAAAGCACATGGGAGCACGCACGAAAGTCTATTTTGAGGGACTTCTATCTGTTTCTTACCACCACGCCCAGCAACCTGCCAGGACAAATATACTATTGGATCGGAAGCCCCCGTTAGGAACCAACGAATTTAGGCACTGGCTTTCTGAGACCAGGTTCCTCAGACGCGATGGTATAAATGGCTCACCGCGACTCCATTCCAGACACCGAAACGCGAACGTAAATCAACAGGACGTAAACAGATCGACCGATAAGCAATACAGGCAGAGATCTATCCCTTATTGGACACAAACGCTGGACGAATTGTTTCCGACTCCGGGAGAGAACTTGAATAACGATGATCCCTTCACGGACTCACCCATTGTCCACACGCGAGAATGTACGCGGATGACCGCACTCGCCGACGAATGCAGCGCGGGAGTTCGGCCGCTATTTTCGGTCACGTCCAGTCCAAGCTTACCTGTGCTACCGGTCACATCAGTCACCAAAATTCGACAGACTGGTCAACCTCACTTCCACGGACTTTCGGGCTTGTCAGGATCGCAAGAGGTTATGACGCGGATGCCAGTTGCTGAGACAGGCAGTCGTCCGCAGCGGGCAGAACATGATCCACATGGGCAGCAACCCGCCCTGAGTGACACACTGCGGAGGGGTCGGAATATGTCAAACAATACTCGGATCGCCCTTCCGTCCTGCAGCCCACGCAAACCTCACATGCGTGATCTGGATAGGATTCGGACAAGGCCGGTTACCTCCCGTGACACGAGGAGACGAACCACTTCTGCCGCAGGTGACATCTGACTGTGTTCCCGGTTATTTTCGATGTGGGACCCAGAAGATCCGCATCTTTGATCAGTAATCACGATACACCACAGGTGGGCGAGTCGCCCTTTGTTTATAGTACAGCATCGTTTTTTTCTCATCCGGTGAACGACCCTGTTCTTTTTTTTTTTTGTTCTCGGTCAGATAGAAAACCACCGCCTCGTAAAATCCCACTAATTTCCTGTACACCCCCTTGTTTTCCAACCACGCACTCGATTAAACTGAATAAAATCGTTGCAAGTCCATTAACTCTAGCCAGATTGAAGTAGTTTGAATGACGCCCAAAATACAAGAAGTCTATCATAGACTAAGACCTAATGCGTGCTTTACATATGATGTATCGATATGATGCCTTGAAATAACTACTCCATAATAGAAAGACAAGCGCGATTACAGAACGAACGCATAGCATGGACATTACTGCCACCTTATCGGTAAACCCACGCGCCCACAGGAATATACCTTTTCCCCCACGGAACAAGTTCCGCCGCTTGACGGGTGTTCGTGACAGAACGTCAACCCATGTTGTGCGAACCGGTGGCTTTCCGGTACTGTGACGAGATCTTCACACATCGCTTCCGACGTGTTCTCTTCGTCGCAACAAGCATCATCAGGGGCGCCGCTAGAGGGCGGTTGCTTGAGCTGATACCTAACAGTGTCCGATACTGGCTGACAGAGCAGCGGGAGGGGTGACAGTGTCCGCAATGATGGGCGTGGAGCCCGTGCACGCGCTGCCAGCGAACTGCTTTCGTTCGCGCTGGACGTGAGATCCGCCAAGGGTATAGGAGGTATGGGGCGGATCGGCTGGGGTTGCAGGATGGGTAGGTGATTGGACGTGGGTCGTGATCCATGTGATGATGGAACGGAGGACGTGAATGCGCCGGCGAGTGACGATGATGACGACGTGTGGTTGTACAGTGATGGTGATGATTGTGCGGACATGGATGTTGAAGATGCGTAGTTGCGCTGGGTATATGTGTGTTGCGAGGGGTATGGAGAGTCGGGGATGGGAGAAGAAGACGTCAATCGCTGGTGTGATGCGCTCGGGTAACCTGGAACGGACGCAGACAGCTTTCGGTCGGCTGGAGTGAACAGGCCAAGATCGGTGATGTAGGGTGATGACGGCGTGTCACCTAATGCACCTTCTAGCGCGGATGTAGACTTGATGACATGGGGTGCCGATGCACCATAGATGAGTGAATCTTCCTGGTCCATTTCGTCTATCCCTTCCATCTCGTCCGCAAAGTCAGAGTCGACGAAATCTTCTTCGTCATCACAATCGAATTCGTCAAACTCCATGGACTGAAACTCTGCTTCATCCATATCGTGTCGTGCGAAGGGTGATGACGGCGTCAGGACGGCGTGTGAGGAAATGGACGAGGGCGTGTCGATGTCTGACACGAGAATGGGTTGAGGAGGGAGAATAGTAACCTTGGAATGGACGGCGGTCTCCGGAAGTGATGATGACCGAGGAGGGAGGGGATAATACGCCGACCAGGAGCTAGGGGCAACACTTGCCCAGCTGTCCTTGGAATAGTATTGCTCGTACCCAGCGTAGATGTAGTTGGGTGAGGGGCTCCCAGAGGCGTGGAGGTGAGGATACATGGCGTTTCTTGGCGAATGGTGCGATTCGGATGGCGAATATATGTGCGGCTGCAAGGCAGCCCGCCGGACGGTTGATTTATCACTCACGGGATAAGGGTAGCAGGCAGTGGAGATCATAAAGTCCGAATCAGGTGGCCCGAGAAAAGCCAATTAACCGATGGTAAAGGCCACAGGTAAGAGGATGGGGTATCAGGGACGACTCGGATCGAATGTTCCTGTGCATTTATACCCATGTATCTCTGACGTTGGCAATTGATCGGATGCCTCGCGAGTGCGTGATTTGAACCTAGGGCTGCGCTCGGGCTTCCATTATCAAATGACCGCGATGGATCCGGAACGACGAGGGTCAGCAGAGCAATGGGGTGAGAGGGGCCAATGAAACACGTTTTAACTACACCAAGTATACCACACAGGTGCAAGAATGGACAGACCAGAAGGGGATCGCTATCCTGAGTCGAAAGTGCCATACGTACGCGATATATCCGGTAAATCAGCGGACTGAATGTAAGCAAGAGCGGGGGCGGTGCCGCAAGGGGATGACTTGTGAATCAGGAAAATAATAGGTTTGCGATATGATGGGGGAAGGGCGCACCTAGACCACGTGTTGACGCCATGAAACCTTGACTGAAGCGGCGTTGTATGGCGACAAGCCAGTATAACACCGTTATGGAACTGCTTCCATGACGGGCCTTCCGTGATGGAACGTTTCCCAATGGGTGTCTGGAACGTCTCCGGGCGGCATCCGTGGGGAAGAATACGTACAGCCAGATATACACACAGACACATCGGTCCAGCTGAGTGATACTTGGCTGGAGCCTGATATAGGAACGTCAGGTTCTCATGGACAGGCTCGGCCTACGCCGCCCTCATAAATCCCCCGCAGTTGGCAACCTGGGGTGGGCGACCCACGGATATAGATGTCGTAAGGGCCGCAAGGTGCGTCGTAGACGGAACTACTTACGGGCGGTTGATCTGAATCGAAATAGTATTTGAGGGCGATGTGGCTCTCATCTCAGCTCGTCACCGCGCAGCAAGTGATGCTGTACTTTTCATGATCGTTGGTTGAGTTTGGCTGGCTGCGACCATCTGATTCACGCGCTGATTGCCAGCCTCAAGTACCACCGCGCCACCTGTCTAGACGTCAGGACATGCTGCCATGCGCTTCCAGCAAGGTTATAGGATCACTAATTTACTCATGCAGTTATCTGGCTCGGTACAGCATCAAGTTTTGACGACAAATGTGACCAACGCACCCTTTTTGTCTGACACAAGGGTCAACTGGCATTTGAATTCATGAGTTTATAACGCCTTTTGGGCGACCCTGGACAAATAGGCTGCCATCGCTCGAAAAAATCATTCCAAATTGATGGGGGATGAATGATGGTGACAGTGTATACATGTATAGTGGTACCTGGATGAGACTAATGAAGGACAGTGAAAAGTGGAACGTGCGAGCACACGCGAATATAAACAAGGCCACCTATTAGGCATCAAGGGATGCGTATCAGCAACGGAAACATCACACACTCATACGTCACCGCAAACACAAATATTGGATCACAACACGGACATGTTTACTCGACGACAAGACTGCCCATTGCCCTCTGGACGTCCCGGATAGTCGAATCAAGGGGAGCACGTGGGGCGGAGAGAGGGCTACCACCCCCAGCGGAATTTCCATTGATCACGCGTGGTCCCAGCGCGGGGTGTCTCACACCAAGGGCAGCTCCGAGCATTCTCTTCCCTGGATCACCAATCTTGGGAGGGCCCTCGGCGTGTAAGATTGCGGGATCCTCGGGAGACACCGCTGAATTAATAAGATCGTTCAGCGAAGGGTGAGAAGGAAGCGAGGGAAGCGTAGGGGATGGTTCCCGGCCGTTGATCTTGGGCGAGTGCTCTGAAATGGTTGTGTTGAGCACGTGACCGTTTCCGTTGCGAAGCGTGTGGCCGTTCTGGCTGTTGTTAGCGCTGCGGCTGGGGAAAACGGAAATGGAAGCGGCGCGTATGCTGTGCCCACGCGAGGGATTGCTGTTGTGCTGGCCACGGGAATTTACTGTCTGAATGACGCTCTGGGCGTCAGGACCGTCATAGGGCTTGATGGATGCGGTTGGGTTGGTTGCCAGAATGGCAGGAGGGAATGCGAGCGAATGGAGATAGGCACGTTTGGCTACATGTGGGCGAAGAAAATGATGGTGAGGATCCTTGTGCACGAACATGTGGTGTGCATGGCGACGGACCTACAGAAGCGTCTTGAAAGACGATCAACAGGCTGGTATCGTCTTTCCATTTAATCTTGAACCCTCCGCCTATGCCTTCCCACTCGGAAAAAGCAGCTTGGATGTCTTTTGTTTTGAGCTCCTTGGCAAAGCCAGTGAAGGACAAGATACGGGTGACGGACGCAGAGAGTCCAGAGGTGGAGGCCGACGACATATTTTGACAAGACTGGGGTTAATGCAGGCGCTGACGGAAAGAAAAGACGAGGCGAAAGAGGGGATATCGAGAGAAAGTCGGGTAAGAAGGCGAAGTGGGGACTGTGCTTGAAATTGAGACGCTTGCCGAGTGGAACGTGCTCGAAGGAGACCCACCGGAACTGCGTGCGTGAGGGGCGTGGTGTTCGGACACGACGAAAGCGAATGTCTGTGTTGTCGATGTTGTACAGAGGCGGCGATGGACAAGAAAAAGAAGAACAAATCCGACAAAAGCTCCAAGCCCTGGCGTATGTCTCTGGCGGGGTTCCCACGAGTCCCTTGCACCGACACCACCGCCAGCCATACCCGTCCGGGCGAGTGCTCGTCCTCTCACATCCCTCTCGTTCTCATTCAGACCCCCAGACATGATCATGGACAACGACCTGCTGCGCGCTTGGCTGCTCGTGCACGAGCTCAGCGACCAGCTCGCTCACAACCAAAAAATGACCGGCGCTCTCCAGTCCAGAGCTGCGTCGCTCAAGGTCCGTTGACACCCTCTTCCCAATCCAGGTTTCGCCTGAGCCCGGCTCGACAAGGAACAAGCTGCACATTCCGGTTCAGGCTTCGCGCTCAGGCGGTTTAATACCGATATCTCCAGAGGTCCGTCCGTCCGCCGGGCGCCGCATCCGCAGCTTGATCTGATGCTGTCTCTGCCGTAGAGACGTTCGAGTCCGAATTGGAGCGCATGAACGCCCAGTTCATCATCGAGAACCAAACGCTATTACACGAGAACAAACAACTGAGCCTCCTGCTCAAAGAGTACGAAAACACCATGGAAACCATCATGACAAAGTTCCGCAATCACGCTGTGCGTCGCAGTTTACTCTCATAGCGCCGTCAGCTCGTATTGATTACAAAAACTGTTCAACAGTTGGCAGCACAGCAACATGAATTGACCTTGACGCGCCACTACGAGGGCCTCATACTTGCATGCGACTCGCAGAACCAATTCAACGACCTTGCCACGCAGACGCAGACCGCCATAAGCGTAGAGCGTCTCGCACAAAGCCTTCGGGCACTCTACCGTTGTATGACCGGAGAAGATCCCGACACTGCCGATGAAAGTTCGGACGACAACGAGATTGACTTGCAATCTCTAATGGACACCCTCGCCGAGAACGCCGCCCCGAATTTCCAGGAAGACTGGGCACTTGAACGCGAATCTGAAGTTGCTCGACTAGAGAAAGAAAACGAGGAGCTACGGAGGATGCTCGGCATCGACCCCGCTTCGCTTGCAGAAAAGGGGGTCACACTGGACCTAGATCGAGAAGAGAGCGGGAGATTTTCAACGTTGCGGGTGGACCCAACTCGGAAGCGCAGCGAGTCGGCTTCGAGCGGTTCTAGATTTGGTGCCTGGAATTTGGACAATGAGCAACAAGAGGAGAAAGCTTGGGGAAGCTGGGAGTCCAACGTTGCTCAGGCCTCACAGGCACCGGTTGGGAATGGGCCTTCCCTGCAGCGCGCGATGGACATACCGAACGGCATGCGTATCCAGCAGGCACGGCGACCGCCCATGTTTACGCGGAATGCTGTCCCTGCGCCGCCAGTTAGTGTTGGTCCAAGTCGCAATATCCCCCCGTCGCCATGGGCTCAGCAGTCGATGTTGGACCGGGCATGGTCGCAAGGTGGATCTACTCTAGACCTTGGCCGATGATGTTAATAACCAGTGTAATCGTGATACCCCTCCTGACTTGGATAGTCTAATGGCTCGGATAACGAACATCTATCATTGCTTGTAAGAACAATCGTGATGGGGAGAAGAATGCGTGCATCGTAGGAAAGACATGGTTACGCAGCGGAAAACAGAAGAGGGAGAAATGATATGTACACAAAGTCCTGAGGGATATACGAGATGCAGACACATATCGATACAACAGATGCCCCTAGAAACGTGCACCAAAAGAAGAGAAAAACGGTAAAGTGGGAAGAGATAATTAGCATTAAATGCGCATAACACATTACAAGAGAGCTCCGGGGAATATGAAGTTATACGGAAGTCGTATGCATAGATGGATCATGCAACCACGAAGCGGACCTCACATCCGAGGCCGCTCCGCCCGCGACCCTCGAAGGCGATGCCGAGCATACGTTCCTTGCCGCACCCGAGCCCGCCTTCACGAGCTCGACCCTCCCACTCCTTGCCACGCGCATACATGAGGTTCTGCAAAGCCCTGAGCCGGAGGACCGCCGGATTTGCGACGGGCCGCATACGGTATGCCAGCACGGCGGGTGGTGTACGGGGTCGTAGCGGCGAGGGAAATATTATTGTGTCCTTGGGCGCGGGGGGTTTAGCTAGGCCGGCACTTCCCGATGGCTGCGGCACGAGCGGAATGAAGTGCACAGGTTCACAGGTTTGACTGATCGGTGTCACTGCATCTGTAAGCTTTCGGACATCTTTGGCAAGGGCGCGGTAGCCTTCGCGTCGCACCTGCCGCTGGCATCGCGATGGCCGGTGAGGCTGTGAAGATGTATCGGCGTCCTGATATGGATGTCCAGCGGCAAACATTGTGGCAGAAATATACGCGGATTGCAGACCCTTGGCAGCCTCGACGATGGTGGCGACAGAGCGGGTGACACGCACCACCAGGGCTCCACGTATTCCGAGAGATGCGACATTTTCGGCGGGAGGGCCGGAAGGCGCCACACACGTTTGATCGCCCTGGAGAGGAGTGGGAGAGACGAATGGAGGACACAAGGGACTTTCTTCGAGAGTGATGCGAACGAAGGAGCAACGTGGGTGGAGTTCACGTTGACTCTCGACAAGGGTGGGAAGGAGACAGGGCTGGGAAGTGGGCGAGGACATCGTGGGTGAGTCAGGGGTCGTGACGTCGGTGGCAATGGAGCGCCAGCTGCCAAAAGACAGCCACGAGCTGGAGCGGGAGGGAGACGCGGAAGAGGCCAAGGATGTGGCCGAGAGCGAAGACGGGACCGAGAGCATGGGGGTGGGAGGATGAAGCGCGGATTTCTGATGGTGTTGGTTGCGGTCCACGTCTTTACCTTTGGCCTTTCGTCTCTCGCCTTGTTGCCACTCGGCGACCTGGAGAAGACTGTCGAGCAGCTCTGCACGCACGGAGGCCCTGCGTCTGTGAGAGGTTGTGTTTGCAATAGGCAAGCCGGCAATGCGTCTTGCGTCGTCTGCACGCTCGCAAGGGTCCAGAGGGAAGAGTTTTCCGTTCATGGCATTGATGACCTCTTTGAAAGAGACGGACCGATTGTGGGACGTGGATGGATGGGGCAAGGCCCTCTTGGCAGACTTGGGTGGGCAGCCAGGTAGAGAGGAGGACGAGGGTCTGGAAGGAGGCATGAAAGCATACTGGAAGGGATCTTGGACCCGTTTGGCAGAGGGGGGAGGGTCCAATCGAGACTAGAAACCCATGGTGAGAACGAGCCCGAGGAGGAGGGAAGAGGGAACGCACCCTGGTGGCACGGTGTTTCTCTGCAAGACGGGTGCGCTGTTGCTCGGCGTCTTGTTCTCGTTTCTGGAGGGCACGGCATTTGTCATCGTGGAGACGGGACCTGTCGTCCTCCCAGAGTCTTTCGCAGGCCCTGAGACGCTGTGCGCGCTGTGATTCGCGCCACCACTGGCGTTGCCTACGCTGAGACTCTTGGAGGGCATGTTTGTGGGCATCGTCGAGGGCGAGCGGGCCAGAGGGGGCAAAGCACATGTCAAAGTCCTCGTCACGGACCTGGTCTATGCGGGGGTCGGCGTCGCCAGTGACGTGGATGCCCTTGAGTTTCAAGAGGAGGATCTTTGCGAGACGGATGTTGTCGAGAGCGTACGCGACCTGGATTTGGTCCTCGAGGGACTGCGGCGGGGATGGGGGCGGG
>JBBPNQ010000177.1:0-27622 GCA_038090975.1 Boletellus pseudochrysenteroides
GACGGGAAGATCGAATAGGGGGGTCAGCGAGCCGTTGTTGGAGGGCCTCGATTTCGGGATCACGAACAGGGGCGCAACGTTCCCGGAGACTAGCCAAAACCTCACGGAGATGCATGACAGTAGAGTTCAAGGGTGAAGACGTGGGGGACAGGGGACTGGATAAAGTCACTAACACAGGGTGCTCGGGCGGCAAGAGAGATGAAAGTGCAACAGAGAGGTCTCTATAGAGCAACTTGATGCGAGAGAGCTGAACAGAGGGCTCTGGATTGGAGAGGGAGTTCACCACCTGCATAAACCTCAGCCACATGCGCATGGTGAGGGCGATGAGGTTCGCACCTCATCCCAGAAAGCCTCGTGAACGAGGTCTTCGACCTTTCTGTGTAACGCCGGCTTTGCATCCCCTTCCGAGGAGGTATGGGAGCGGGACATGACAGACAGGAGAGACTTTCCCGGAGGAAGTACCTGTGTTGGGTCTGTGGCAAGGGTATGGAGAAAGTACGCATTGTTCAGGATGTCGATGAGCTCAACAGGGAGAACAAGATGATCCTGGTTGGATACAAGTTGGGATGACACGATCTGCGCGGGAGGTATGACAATCTTTTCACCTAGTGAAGGTCTCTGGTGGTGTCCTGCGGGCTCCTGTGTGTTAAGAGGAGATGTGAGCAGGGTGCGGAGGGGATCGAGGAGCTCGTCGATCTCGGCGGAGGGTTCCCACAGCCCGCGATCTCGAAGAGCTTGAAGGTTGTTGTGAAGAGCATCCCAGGAGACGGGGTAAGGACCATCCGGATGTCGCTGGATGTCGCGCAGGAGGGAGACGGTGTCTCTGAGGAGGGCGTCGTCCGGTGCGGCGGCGGCGCGGGCTGTGAGCTGGTCGAGGATGCGCTCCATGACACGAGTCAAACCAAAACGTGCTGTTGTCATCATCGCTTAGGAGACTCTCTCTTCCCGGCCACCACAGACCTTGCCGATGGACTCCTCACTGTCGAGCCCAACCGCGACGAGCCTGGCGCAGTCAGCGACTGAGACCTCGACGGCCACCGATGGTGCGTCCGCGCACCACGCCAGCCCCGTCGTCGCCTTCATCATTGGCCTCGCCATCATCCTCCTCGCATCCGTGCTCAACGCCGCTGGTCTGAATCTCACCAAGTTGGATCATGTGGGTCCCTCAAGTTTTACACCATGCCGCCTTCTTGACGCTCCTTCCCAGGTCCGCACGAATGCCATCCCAAAGTCTGCTCGTCAACGAGATTGGCTACGACCGCTATGGCTCTTGGGAATGACCCTCTACATCCTATCACAGCTCATAGGGAGCACCCTTGCCTTGGATTACATGCGAGCAGGCAAGTCCTTTTCCCCTAATCGCACGTCGGCTGCTCACGCATCCCCGTCCAGAATATGTTGCTCCCCTTGGCTCCACATCTCTCGTCTTTAATTTCCTTTTTGCCAGATTCTTGGTTGGAACACCGGTTACCCAAACAGATATATATGTCGGTCGTCTCATCATCTGTTCTCTTCACTGCACTAACCGTTTACTAGGGTACAATAATCGTCGTTCTTGGTGTAGTTGGCATAGTCGCGTTCGGCGGCATCAACAGCGGTCTCTCTTCAGAGACCAACGTCGACCATCTCACGGCCCTCTGGAGGAGAGGTGGATGGCTCGCCTTCTTCTTCTCCATGGCCATTGCTTTACTCATTGTCCTCAAATTCACTTTCTCACTCGACGCCGTCCTCGTTGCCCGTTCCGATATTAATTCGGAGCCCTTCACCGGCATGAGTGTGCGTAGATCACCCTCGCCTAGTACCACTTTTCTTGGAAAAGTCAAGAACACCTATGACTCGTTCTCGCTCTGGATAAAGGAGAAGCTCGAAATCTGGACAGCCCCCAAGGATGACAGGCAGATTGCTTGGATCCTCGGAATTGGTTGGGCATGCTGCGGTGGCGGTCTCGCAGGCGGATGCCTTGTGTTTGCCAAGGCTACGTACGTACCTATCACCCAAGCTTCTCCTCGATCATTCTGAATCCATATAGCGTCAAATTACTCACCGGGAGTTTGTCGCACGAGAATCCGGGGAACCAGTTCGGGCATATTGCACCCATCTTCACAATCATCCTGTTGGCCATCACAGCGGTTTTGCAGATCATATGTCTGAACCGTGGACTGAAGGTGTATGATTCCACGCTTGTCGTACCTGTATTCTATGGGGTTTACACTGCTGCAGGGTACGTCGCATTCTCTGCCGTCAGTCTCTGCTGACTTGTTACTAGGTTCTTGGACTCGCTCATTTTTAACAACGAAGTCGATGCCTACAAACCCTGGATTCTCTTCCTCATTTTCACGTCTATCGTGATCCTCATCTCGGGTGTCGTCCTTCTCACACACAAGAAGCCCGAGCGATCCCAGAGGAATATCAAGGTGCCACGAACACCGAGCGCGCGATCTACCGTAAAGGGGAGCAAAGATGGTGATGAGGGAGATGAAGCACAAGCTCTAAGGACGCCAGAAGAGGGCGAATCAGGAACTCAGGAGCTCTGGCAACTTGGGGACATGAGCGACGACGAGGACTCTCCTGACACGGATGGAATATGTCCGTCGAGGGGAGTGAACGACGGTGGTGTGGAGGAGCGGGGGGAAGGGCGTAGGTTGATTCAGGACGATGAGAGGACTCGGTGCCGACGATCGACATCTTCGGATGCAACGCTTACTCGTAACGACGATGATGACGGGTTTGGGGAATGGAGTGAGGGCGGGAAGGACTACAGCATACGATGATTCAGATAATACCCGAGTGTTAAACTCGTGCTTATAATCATAACGCAGTGATCAATTAGACGCGTGTGTGGCTGAGACTGCGAGTCAACCGGCACGAACCACAACACTACCCGCGTCCGCGAACATGGTCGACAGTCAGGAAAAGGACATTGACGAGCTCGACGACGATTTCGGTTCGGACGACGACAACGCAGATCCCAACGTGTTCCGGATAAACAATGCATTAACACCGCCCTCCGCCATAAGCTACAGCGCACAGGAACTTCATAGTGAGCTGATCCTTTTTTTTCTCGACGAGTCCCTCTCTAACATGCCACAGCCTTCATACACGAGGGGTATATCGACCTCAATCCCAGCTACCAACGAGGTGCGTCCCACCCGCTGCAACCACAACAGCACCGTTCATCATACAGGGCCCGTTCATAGAGGTCGTCTGGCCAGAGAGCAAACAAATTGGACTCATCGACTCTATCTTTCGCAACTTTTACGTGCCCCCTATCATATTTGCAGTCCAAAAAGACGACGACGGAGAGACAGTGAGAGTGTGTGTCGATGGCAAGCAGAGGTTGACATCAATACAAAAATTTCTCGATGGTCTGGTGAGCAACCACGTCCCCCTTGATTTGTCCCGCTGACCGGTCATCCCGTCGCAGATCCCTCGTGAGTTCCACGCCCCCAGGTTTTACCGTGTCGCACCGAGTGAATTTTCTATCAAGATCGCGATGCACGCACAAAGAAGAGCTTCTGGTTCGTAAGATCCGATGCGCAAAAGACGACACGCCTCGAAATCCCTGACCAGTGGAAACGACGGTTCACAGAAACGAGGATCACTTGCGGTCCGTTTCCTTACCGTGCGAGCGTGCCCCACCGTTCACGTTTTCTTTCCAGTTGAATATCACTCTCTTCCTCCGGGTACTGAGAGAGAAATTTTCCAACGGGTACAACTCGGGATGAGCTTGACCGCTGCGGGTGCGCACACGTGCAGTATTGAAAAGGGCGATCAGCAATCTAATGCCGCGTAGAAAAGCTGCAGGCAATTTCCTCGCCGTGGGCAGATTGGATAGGCGATCTCGAAATGCGACACGTCAACTGCGACGGAGGTCTCGCCGAAGTCCTCGAGTGGGATACGCGACGCGGCCGCGACTTTCAATGCATTGCACAAATGGTATACTGTTGTGATCTCTTACCGGAACACGCTCTGCCCACGGCCCCGAAGCTCGAGAAATGGCTGGCCCGTGTGGACAAACCAAACCAAGTGTTCAAGAATAATATAGGCGACGCGCTGAACGAATTTGGGTACATCGCCATGACGCCTGAGCTCAATAAGGCCTTTGGGCAGGTCGATAAGCGTGTTGCACCTGTCGAGTTTGTATTTATTGGTACAGACATGCCTGATTTGTGGTGCCGAGTACCTTTTGATGCTTACTCTCCTGCCCTTCCCTAGGGACGTTACTCTTCATCCTCCGGGACCATACGCACCATGAACGGGCAAACGCCATCTTGCACATGCGCCAACGAATCCGAGAACAATTCCGCGACGTTCGAAACAATGGGAATGTCGGCAAAGCGCTCTGGAATTTCATCGACAGTCTCATGGGACCATCGGGTCTCAAGATTCTCACTACCAACAAAACCTATTCCATCGCCCCTTCCGGCTCCCAACGAAAACGCAAAAAGGGAGAGGACGAAGACGAGGACGAAGAGTATCACCCTTCGCCTGTCAGAAATTTGAACCAGAGTGTTAACACGCGAGGCAAGGCCCGAAAGAGGGGCGAGTAGTGGTGAATTGTAAGATCATCTATGTTATTTTTGGGGCTTGTTATAATCCTCTACGTTCGTATAATATATCACCACACCCCCTCAACACTCGCGGTCCCCACGGCTTCCAAATATATGGTACCTGGAGTAGGCACATGCTAAGGAGAGCGGGCGTGCGTGTGTTTTTTCTTTTTCAGTGTAAATTATAGGTTTCACTCTGGCTGGTATTCTCACTTGTTCCCAAGCTCAGAACAGCTAGTGCACGCGTCTGTCTGTTATTGTCAAAGACATCTTAGCCGTTCCGTTCAATTGAGCGGTGCGATCTAATTGCTGTAGCCCACTCTTGCGGCGTACCAAGTGCCCTCCGGCATCGTCATCGCACGCGCATACTTGAGCAACAACTTGTCTCGCTCTTTCGCATTCACGGCGATGTCTGAGAGAAAAGGTTCGATTTCATCGCTCTTCCATCGTGGGCGTGTCAGGAACAACTCGGCAAAGCGTGCAGCGGGATCGGATGGGAGGGTGGAAGCCGGAAGGTAACTCAAAGTGGCCCCTGAGATGTCATTTGGGGTTCGGAGATAGTTGCCCTGTCATCGTATGCACGTCATGCGTCTCAGCCCCGCCAAGAAAGGTCAGAGAGAACGCACCGAGAGCAGTCGTAAAGAAGCGACCGATTCGAACGCGTCGCCGACGGCGTTCTTCCATTTGGTCATGAACTCGGTCTCTAGGATGGGCTCGTGCTTTTTATTTATTTATTTATTTATATTGCGCAGCGCGGTGTCAGCTGGAGAACGGGCAGAGACGATGGAAGCAAAAAGCACCTTGTGGTGTCTGATGATTCCTAATCCAATCTCTGCCACCACTGCATCGACGTCCATCTTCCAGGTGCCCTCCTCTACCTGGCCGAACCAAGACATGACCTGGTTTGATACTTCTCGCGGGATGTCGTGCTCGTCATCCAAAGCAGAAACCAAGTCGTCTAGGGGTGCAGCTTCGTGGGAGAGGTTCAGTGATATGAGGTAGTTGAGAAGGAGTCCCAGAATCGTGCTCAGGTGTACGGGTGCGATCGGCCGGAGGTAACCTGGGTTCACCAAGGGCATGAGGCGTGAGACGAAGCCACGGCCAAAAGACGGTGCACAAACCGTTTAGGATGAGGATACGGCGTTCCTTGAGACCGAGTCTCAATTCGGCGTCACTCGCTTGGATCTCTCCCCGCGCCTGCTCGTAGCTGTATCTCGGAAGCGTAGCCTGATGTGTGTGCACGCGTGTCAGTAGATGGATGCAACACGGTGCGTTCGCGACGGGACTGACGCGTCGATCTTCATCCCCCTCGTCGTATTCCATCCCTCGAAGGTGTACGGACAGCTTGTGCACCTTGGGAACAGAGGGGACCAGCTCCAGCACCTCGTGAAGCTGGTCGCGGACGTGGACCGTCCCGTCCGGATCTGTCCTGGAAGGCGTCAAGACCAGCACCGTGTTGGAGAGCACCACGGAGCGTAGCGTGTATGTTTTGTCCGCTGTGCACATCACGGCGTCCTCGGTCGGGTGTCCTTTGATGGAGAGTCTGTGCTTGATGAAAAGATTGGTGTGCGGGTCGTTGCGTCACTTACATTGGCTGGGACGTTTTGTTCTCGGCCGCTGAATCGATGAGCTGGCATAGTTCCGGTGGGAGTTCTACTAGACGGAACGCGCCTGCGTCCTGTTCAATCGACGGAGAAAATCTGAGCTCGAGTTCGCTCATGAGAACGTGTCACGGTGCAAGCAAGACGTGCACCATGTCCGGAGCTAATGTCCGTTGGATAGACTGTGGTGTTACTACTGATACAACACAGATAAAATATACGGACGTCCACAAATCATGATAAAATGTCCTCCACAGGATGGAACTTGACTCTGACCTCTGATACCTCCTTCCTTGCGTCCTTGAGCAGCTGAGTAATCTCCCCCTCCAACTCAGATATGGCCGAGGCGGTCATCATGTGGGGTACGTCGACCGTAAGGTCGACATATATTAATGATCCGGCCCGCCTTGCCCTCAGCTCCCTGAATGCGAGCACACGAGGACCCTTGGTGGCAGCGCCACTCGCGGTGGCACGGTGGAGCAAAGGGTCCAGCGCACGCAAGAGTTTAGTCCGCGAACTCTTTGATACCCCAGCGTCCGTCAACTCAGCAAATGCGCCTTTGAGCAACGCCACACCTTGCTGAAGGATGACAAATGACACGAGCAGGCCTTCGATCGCACCTTGCGTCAGTGATCGAGTGGTTTTTTCATTCTGGATCGCCAACGTACCTCCGAGTGGGTCGAGTGGCAGGGCAGGGAAGATGGACGACCCTAGGATAGCAAACAGCGCGACCACGCTCGAGTATGCGTCACTCCGGTGGTGCACCGCATTCGCGTACAGGACAGGACTGTGTTCTTCGTCGGCAACCTTTTTCGTGATGCGATACAGCCATTCCTTTGACAACACACTGATTGCTGCAAACCATGCAGCATTGGGATCAACTACGTCCACATGTGTATGTGCATGCCCGATGGACGGGACGTGGTGACCGATGGAGGCAATTTGTTCTAAGATGTCGTGGAGTTGACCTGGAGGGAGGGTCGAGACAGTTCCCGAGAGAGCCTCTATCAACAGATGGTAAGAATGAAAACCTATGCCGAGTGCACCGCCGATCAAAAGAATTGAGACTGTTGTCGTTCCGAGAGTTTCGAACTTGGCAAAGCCATATGGGTATCTTCCAGAGGGTGGTTTTCTAGATAGTCGCCAACAAAACAGGGTGACAAAGTCACCCAAGAGGTCTTGAGGGATGGCAATGAGCATACATGTCGTGACGCAGAGAACGGCACGCACCACTCAATGAGTGGCCTGCATCAGCAAGCAGCGATGCAGAATGCATGTACCAGCCTGCAAGTCCCTTTGCACCAGTCAAGCCCACGTTAATAACGAGCCCAAGCAAAGTTATTCGACTGCCCCGGTCGCCTGCATCACGCGTGTTAAGCCAGAACAGTACACCCGGCAAAGACGACACACCTTTTCCTTCAAAGACGTGTACTATTTGCTCCGTGGTGTGAGTGTGATCATGGTCATCATGCCGCGAATGCGAATGAAAGATGGAGTGCGAATGCGAATGACCGTTGGAGTCTTGATGACTATGGTCACAGCTGGCGCTCGGTGTACTCTTCTCGGCGCTCTTCGCGCCATCACCTTTCGATGAACTGGACCTTTTTTGCAACATGGATGAGGAGAACCCAGGCACCAAACGAGGTACTAATGATGGCCTAGAGACAGGTCAGTATGGCGTGTTTACGAGACTCGTGCACACACCGATGCAGTACCTTTCTATTAGCGATTTCGGACTTGTGTGCACGCGATAGAGGCCCTCCTTGCGGTCGGGACCAGTGGTAGAGAATGAGGCTTGGGGATAAAGACTCGGTGCTGTTACCCTGAGGAACCGAGCCGAGCTGGATGTCGACGGACGCCAATGCCGTCGTACAGCCAACTTCATGAGTCTGATCCGTGGGCGAACAAGAAAGGCTATTGCAATAATTTTCGATACTATGGTATATCAATCATATGGCGTATGTTCAAGTTCAAGCCATTTCCTCCCAGACCGTCGTCGCGGTCGTTCTCACTCGTCACTCGGAGGGCATAAAGTGATATAGAAATACAAGTACAAATCCACCATAAGAACCTGCGGAGGTGACGCCTGAACGTTTGAATCGAGGATTAAGAGTCATAGATGTTTTCAAGCAATGCTTCTACTCTAGACTGGTGTTCTGGACTGTCCCCTGCCAAGGCCAACTTTGCAATGGTCGACAAGTCGGCTTTTGGGACGTTGTATGATGCAAGCGTGCGATGTAAGCCCAGGCCACGCACAAGTCTAGTTGAATGGCCGTCAGTCCTGATGCTCGCTGGAAACAAAGGTACACATACTCGTCAATCTTGTACCCCAATCTTTTGACATCGCCCTCGACTGAACCAGTGGACGGTTCTCGCAGATAGAACAGCGCTTCTGCTAGTGCTGTCTTGTCTTCAGGACTTGCGATATCGGCTTTCAGTGTAACAACAGAGGCGAGCGTCAGGCACTTTCAAAAGCTCTTAGCACCCTCAAGTCCCCGGATTAAGGACACCCTTTACTCACAGACGTGATCCCATGGGGAATTCCGTACTTGGCTCCAAGTTTGTGGCCAAGCGAATGTGACAGTCCAAGAGGACTAGGAAGGGCTGAGTGGGACTACCCCTAGTGGCGATGTGTCCTGGATATTCTTCTTACCCGTATTTCTCGACCTTGACAGGCCACATACTCATCCATGCTGCGATTAATAGTTTCTGTCTCGCTTCCAAGTCCTCGGGTTGTGCCTTGCTCTTTGGGAGATACTTGAAGAGGTCTGATAGAGCGGCATAACAAAACACCTTTGAGGGATACGGCAGTATTGGATTATAGAGACCCTCTGCGGTTCAACGCGTCTCTAATACGGAACGGCCGGTAGAAATGGACTGCGGCATACCGACAGCGTGATCTAGAGCTCGAAGACCCGTTGATAGCCTGTTTGTGCCTCGTGTTGAGCATGAGATGAGAAAGAGTGCCTTGAAGCGCACCAAAGTTCCTCCGGAGTAACCAATGTCAAGTCAGCATCAAGAATGATGCCAGCAGGGGCAATCATGGGGTCGGAAACTCCGACCTTGTTGCCCTGTTCGTCCGTGTAACCAGCGCCGCTCTGGTGGCATGAATGAATGGTAGGGGTTATGGTGGGTTATGACAAACGCACCCTGTACTCGGCTGCGCTCAGGGTGGTTGGGATGGCTATGTGATTGAGAAATTTGTCCCCATTTTGTTGATGGAGACGGTAAACGATGGCCTTTGCTGCATCGATGGGCGAGCCACCTCCTATGGATATGATGGCGTCGGCTCCCGCCGCTTTGAACGCCTCGACGCCCCGGGTGATGGCTTGGACAGGTGCATGCTGCCCTATCTCAGAAAAGGTCGCGGCAAAGGCACCGATGTCTTTCAAGATTCCTTCGACCTTGCTGACCACGTTTGTCTTGTGGTACGTCAGCGCTGGGGATGAGACGCATAAGGGTTTACCTTGTGCCGGAGAGACGTGCCGGTGACGACAAACGCCCTGCTGGCACCCAGGATGGAGAGCAGCGCTGGGAGGGCCGTGTGCACACAGCCGGGTCCGTAGTAGACGCCCTTCAGGGTGTCGTGGTAGGCATAGGATCCACGCAGGTCGGGCATCGTGGGTGGTCCCGTCCGTCGATGGCACGAAACGTATATAACGGGCAGTTGCACCGCGACTCCCAGCTGGTCAATGATCCCCAGGACCACCTCAACCGAGGGCCTTCGCGACATGTTGTCCCTCCACAGCCACCTGCTCGCAAGGCCATGGCAGGCAGCCAGGCGGTTCATGCGGGACCTCCCCGATTTCGACCCTGCCCCCGCATTTCGACTGACCAAGCCCCCCAATCCACATTGGGTGCCCTGCCAGGGCGCTTCCTGCGACACGGAGCTTGACAAGGCCTGGGCACACGATTTGCATGGTGTCAGGACATGGAACCCGGTCCTGATGCCGTCCAGGTATGTATGACGCATGCACTCTTGGAACATGTGTCCAGCGTTACTCGGCTACAAGTGTCTTTCCCGTTCATCCATCAAATTCAACCTTGTTTCCGTGCATGTGGAATTGACTTTAGATTTCACGCAGGCGTGTACACTCATTGTTGACCAGTGCAGTCGTTCCTCGCCCGATCGCACTGCTCTCGACAGTTTCCACCAATGGCCGTCCTAGCCTGATGCTGTCTAGGTGAGCACGTCGTCCGTACCATAGCGCGTGTGCTAAACCCCGGGCCGGAAGCTACTTCTCTCTCGTGGGCTATACTCCTCTTCTCCGCACGACATTACGTGCTGATCGATTTCGTGATGGTGCAAGGCCGCGCACAAACCCCCCCTCGTCAGCGTTTCCCTGGGAGTGACGTCCCACAAGTCGGAAGAGAGCCGAGCGAATATGATGGCAACCAAGGAATTCACGATCAGCCTTGTAAGCGAGCCGTTCGTGGAAGCAGCCAACGTGATATCCGTGGACGCACCGGACCATGTCGACATGTGGGCGTTGAGCGGACTGACGATGGCACGCAGTGTGAGTCGAGTGTGGTTGCTCCGACGCGATTTGACATCGGTTTACCCGTTCCGGACGAACGTCAGTCCGATGTGAAGCCTGCATGGGTGAAGGAGAGTGCGGTGGGCCTCGAATGCAAGGTATGTGGGATGCCCGCGTAGCAGGCTTGACTCACGGGCTGGCCTGTGATACAGTTGTATCACGCGCTTGATATCCCCGAGCCAGAAACGGGAACTGTGACCCAAACGATCGTGCTGGGCCTCATCAAGCGAATTCACGTGCGCAAATCCGTGTTCGATGAGCATGGGGCCATCGACCCGACGCGGCTTCGCGCTGTGTCGCGACTGGGTGGGACGATGTACGCGCGGATCGGGCAAGGGTTTGCCCTGAGACGGCCAAACTGGAATGGGATCAAGGAAGCGTACAGATCGAGGCGAGGGCGGCGGAATGGCGGTGGGGGCGACAGGGGAGCGGAGGCGTGAGCGCTGGGGCGATTCCATTCTGCGGAAGATCTCGCATATGGAAGGGTGCGATTCCGAGGGCGGATAGAATTAGCAGACATGTTCCCGAGCGCAGGGCACGCCCCGGGAAGCAAGGCAGGGGGCCTGCGCTGATCTGGAGAAATGAAAAGCACGCCGTCTGCCGCGTTCCTTATCGATGAGTGACGCGCCTGGGACCGTGAAAAGACGCAAATCCGCGAGGCAGAGGGTGACTTGCGGATCCAGATCCACCCTGGTTATATACTCGCTCGCTTGCCCCCCTCGCCGCCGCAGTGGACGACGGCGACGACGGCTGCGCAGTAACCTGGTTGCGGTGGCCACGTGTGTCCGCATTCGTTTCTCCTTCCGCCTTTTCTCGCCTTGTTCTCCGACACACAAAGACAGCGCATACAGCCACCTCTGCCACCCGGCGCACGGTCGCACCGACCCACGTACGTCCCCCTCCCCGTCCCCGTGCTTGATGTTCACCCCAGCAACAGCGACCCCGCGCCCATGGACAACGACCCCGCCTCGGTCGCCGAGCAGCGCGCCAGTGCCGTCGCAAAGCTCCGTCGCGCCGCGTCCCTCCCCCGCATGAAGGACGGCAGACGTCCCCCAATGCACATCGAGGCCGTGAGCGACGGAGAGAAGTTCCAGGCAGAGGACGAGCAGGATGTCGTCGAGCCCACCCACCACCATCCGTCCAGTCCAGTCTCCAGACCCGACTCTCCTCCTGAACAGAAGCCCGCCACACCCGAGCCTTCCACCCCGGGTCGCAAACGCCGCAGCAGGTCCCGCTCCCGCTCCAGGGGCTCCAGAGACTTCAAGGGCAAAAAGCCTCCCCAGTCTCCCGTACCCCTCTCAGTCACCCCGAGCAACGACTCTTCCCCGGACGATTCGCCCCCGCCCCCGCCCCCCGCCGTGCTCCAGCCCCCGTCCGTCATCGCGCCGATACCCTCCTACTTCGCCACTCCTCCCGCATCGCGGGTCCTCATGTCCCCCAATTTCTTGTCGCCCGGAACTCCCCTCCCCTATCCCGGCACATCACCGCCCACGCCGTTGATGCCCACACTGGACGCCATACAAAAGGGTCTTTTGCGGTCGAACAGCGTGGCCGCGCGCATCCAGGCTCTTCACAAGCTCACCAGTGGCAATCTAGAACCTCCAGATTCCACGTTTCCTTCTCCGTCTCCGCAGCCCGGCTTGGCAAAGCTTGGTCGTAATAACACCGTCTCTGGCGGTGAACGCTCCGCTGCCCGCATGAAACTCTTTACTGCGCTGGGTGAAAGGATCAAAGAGGCCGACGAGGGGGGCACGAGTGCAAGCGAGGATCGCCCTGTAGTCTCTACCCCCCCAAAACGAAGGCGGCGCAGATCAGCGCGGACTTCAGCCAGCAGATCCAACCAGGCCACCGCTACCGACGACTCCGAGGTGTTATCGACTTCAACGAGCACCCCGACCCACCCTTCGACACCCCTGCCCTACACCCCACAACCACTCACAGAATCCATTCGCACAGCTTCCACAACGCCTATCCCTATCCAGTCCCTATCCACTCCTAGCATCAATCTTGATGAGAGCATTGCAGGTAGCCGCCAGACAACCCCTGTCCGGGCTGTGCCTAATCAATGGAAGCGGAGAAGTATAGTCGTCGAACAAGACGATGATCTGCCTGTCCCTCCTCAGTCCACCTATCCTGGACTCTCCACTACTCCTGGTCGCTCGTCTCCTGCGCCCGCCCAACGATTACTCCACTCGTCAGATGCCCCGTCGATTGAATCAACCGATTTCTTCCCGTCCAGTCCTTTTGCCACACCACATAAGGAAGTATCCTTGTCTTTTCGTGACGACGGCGATGAAATGGAGCCTGAGGAGGTTGTATACCCTGCCGAACACCTTCGGCGGTCACCCTACCATGATGCTTTTGACAGACAGATAAGCTGGATTGCAGACCCAGGTTAGTCTTTTGGCATTGTTTTCTCCATGATAGGCATAGTGATATTTCCAGTTCCCGAGTCCAACATAGCAGTCCACAACGAAGATGACGAGGATGAGGAACAATTACGTGGCGTGGTGGAGGAAGACGACGATCAGATCCCTCCAGAGTCGCCTCGCGAGGAATCCGGACCTCAGACTGAGGTATCGTCACCCCGCGCATCTTCTGGCTCCAAGGACCTTGTGGTCGACATCGAGCCACCCGTTGAACAGCCTCCTCCCCCAAGTTCCCATGACACTTCGTCACAAGCAACGACATTGAATGCAACTTCAACACTCCTTGTTGGCGATGAGTCGGATTCCTCGCAGCAGGCTTATCCTCAGCGTCTTTCGGTCGCGTCACGCATGCAAAGCGATCGATCACCTTTGGCTACCGAGTTCGACTTGGACAATTCGCTGACTGTGCCAGAAACGCCGCTGAAGCGGGAGGGCTCTCTCGGAACTTGGGGGAAAATGCTCGTCGGAGCCCTTACGAGGAGCAGCTCGAGTAACGGTCGTCGATCTCGGACCAACAGCATAGCTACTCGGGAGCGAAGACAGAACACGGACTCGAGCATCAGTCGGGAGAGTGGAGGAAGTCTAGCAAGCCCAAAAGCGGACAAGGGCGAGCTTGGGTCGACATATCCTCTGGGTGGGCAGCAGCCAGTGATGCAATCCTCGTCGGCTTCGGCGTCGATGCAATCATTGGTGTTGCCAACGCCACCAAGGAGTGGCGTCTCCCCGATCCCACTGGCTTCTAACCTCGATCTCACCAAATATAATCAGGATGCTAAATTGTTTCCATTCCCGGGGATCAAGAAGCTCGAGGAACAACGTATCAACAGCCGGAATCGTCGGGGGCTGTCGATATCATCGTCTACTCCGGACATTGTCCTATCTCTCCACGGGAACGAGAACGAGATGCCGCTCCCCTCAAGTTCGTCGAGTAACACGCCCTCTAATTCTCCCGACATCAAACGGGACCGGGTTCTTGCACACCAAGCGTCGGACACTCATCTTCTTCCCAAGTTCAAAAGCCTTAATTCTCCTCCTCTGTCGACTGCACCCTCGTCGTCGTCGCACGACTACCTCGGCGGTGGGCAATTACCTAGTAATCAGTTGCCTGGTTCAGTCCTGCTGAAAACACTCCCCACCAACCGTGAGGGTGTCCGGAAGTGGCTTAGCAATAGATTTGGGTCACCAACGCCGACTTTGGCGAGTAACTCACTCAATCCGACTTTTCAACCCAATCGCCCCACTATGCCCTCCAAAAAGCCTTCTCTTTCCGAGATATTAAAGTTGAAGAAGGAAAATGACTTGACTTCGGGTTGGGAAGACATTGGTTCTCCGGAAAAGTTGAGGACGCCGACGAGCAGTACCAACGGGACCCTGTCGTTTGGGAAGGCACACAATGGAGAGCCCTCCCCCGTCAGCCCAAATGGAAGCTCTTTGCATGAGGACATGCAGAAGACGCCCCGAGCAAGCAAGATTGCCAAGCCAGGTAGTAGTATCTCTCCTTTTCCTGTCGAACCTTCTGCGCCCTCCGCTCCGGGAACTCTGACATCTCCTCCTACCCCATCACCACCAGAGCCCGCGCCTCCATCCACGCCTGAGCCTTGGTCGTCCTTGTCCGATTATCCTCCTCCAACTACCTCGGAGTCGTCTTCAAACACGTCTTCGCAATACTCAGAGTTCCCCTCTAAAAGTGCCGTTATCATGGAACATCTTGACGAGATGCTAGGACGTGGACCAAAGAGTCCCGTCTGGCCGTCGGCGATCGATGACCCTCCTCGGAAGTTGTTATTGGCCGCGCCTGTCCTGCAGGTGGTCAATTCCGATACAGTCAAGGATCGTTTCCTTTTCCTCTTCAACGACATCTTCATCTTGGCCAAGCCTATCATCCAAGACCCAGACACCTTTCTCGAGCCGACGAAGCCAAATCCTTCGGACAGGAAATTTGTCGTGAAGAACGTCGTGCTTCTCCGCAATTTACGGTTTAGTGGCGAACGTGAAGAGCCTCAGTCACGTAGTGTGCCGCGCAACGCTCTTACTCAGTCCTTTGTTGAGCAATTTGCCAATGACGCCGATCAAGCCATTGTGTCTTTATTTACCAGCTTGGGGCAGCCTGATGATCCCGTGGCGCTAGCACGGCTGTTGTTCCGCACGCCAGAAATCGATCGCGCACAGCTCGGGGATTATCTATCCAGGAGGACATCACGTGTCGTTCTCAAACACTACCTCGATGCATTCAGGTTCACTTGTGTGAGGGTGGACAAAGCGTTGCGCATCTTCCTGCAGACCATTAACCTTCCAACACGCGTCACTCAGGGAGTCAACCCCCTAGATATTTTACTGGACTCCTTTGCCAGTCGGTGGTACGATGCCAACGGGAAGCAGGTTGCGTATGACAAGGACCTGGCTTACAGGTTCTCGAGAGCAATCGTGCAACTCAATGAGATCTTGCACGGGGGACTATCTCAGGAACCTGGTTCAACTAGACTCGTCGGGAGAAATGTTACTCCCAGAGACTTCTTGGATGCGTTCCGACGTCACGATCCTCGTTGTCTGCTGTCTGATGACACGCTTAGCGATGTCTACGAATCCATCTACCGGGAGCCGCTCTCACAAGCGCGTCACCCATCTTCCAATGGGCCTGCCGAGATCACTGTCACGTTCAAGCGCGCACTACCTTCACGTCTGACGTACAAAGTTCAGTCTGAACCAGTGGTGATCCGCATTCCACAATCGGACCCCAATTTTACGATCGAGTTGTTCGGACACAATCTCAATTTTGAACCACCCGTACTTTCTTTTGCCAAGACCTCTGAGGCGTCGTTTAGGGTGACAGGGACGTTGTTCGGTCCGACCACGATGTTGATGTTGCGTTGTGGCTCGAACGCACTACTCTACACCGGTCTCCCCCCAAGTTGTCCGATCTCTGTAGAGCGCGCTTTCATGCGGAACACGTTCCAGGTCGCATTCCTGAACCACAGCAACACTCCGCGAAGATACATGTTTAGCTTTGCCGACCCACTCGTCCGCCACGAGTGGGCGACCTCTCTGAAGAGATTGACGGATGCCTCGGCGAGCGTCTCTTCTGCAGCGCTGAATGCGTCACCATTCCAAGCAAGGTTCGCACGAGCCGTTAGCGATATCGTATTCAGGGTATTGCAGGAGACTCTTATCGGTCCAGAAGCCTTTTATGTTGAACAGTCGCCGGGGAAGCTGAATAGCGCACTCAAGCGTCTTGATCCTGCGAGCAACTCTCGTCATGATTCCCAGTTTTCGTTCGCTTCTCGCGATATCACCGGTTCTTCTGATCTCGTTCGGTCGAAGTCGAGTAGGGTGTATCAGCACCACGGGGGTGGGAAACTGGAGGGAGAGAGCAATCGGATTACACCTTCCCATTCGAGAAGTAGTAGTGAGGACGATGGGAACGTGAGCGACCCACGGACGCGGATGGAGGAGCGGCTATGGTCCGGAAAAGATTTGGAAATGTTCTGCAAACAGAATAGCTCTATCGCGCAAGTGGTCGAGCTGTTGCTGCCAGCCATTTCCAATCAGCCAATCCAGTCATGACGATACCACCCATTCATTTAGTAAGTCACTTGCGCGACTTGTCTCTGGTGGGATGTTGACGAGGCCCTGGCGACAGGTTTCTCACTCGTTATCAGTCGGATCCATATCTATCACCGCTATTCCTTACTTACTCACTCATCAGCTCATTAGTATGTCTGTTCATTCATCTGTCGTCCTGCTACCTACGTCATCAACCCAAGGCCCCCTTTCTCATCTGGCTTTTCTTTTCTTTTATCTTTTTTTTTTTTTTTTTCAATGACATGATATATTCGTGGATATTACGAAGTTTGTGAGCGCCAAAACGGGAGGTGGCGAAAAGGCAACCGCAATTTAGACCCGAGGCTGTCCACCGTCTGTCGCCCAATTACCCAAAGGTTGCCTAAATGCCCCGCTGGGCACGCCCATCGCCCTTGCTTTCTTGACAAGTCCTGGCTCAACACCCTGACCAGCCCTAGCTGGCCATGGCAAAAACGTATGCCGACGTGAACGCTTCGTTGGGACACACCTGGTACGACTATGGTCAGTGTGCTCGACGGTGACGTCCACAGATTTATATAACTGGTCCTGTCAGAGAACTCAAACATCGAATGGAGCTCGCCAGAACGTTATGAGATTATCGAACGCATAGGAGGTGGAAGGTATTCTGAGGTAAGGACTTCCCCTGCGCGCCGAGTGTGCCACATTGCTCGATCACACCGCACAGGTCTTCAAAGGCATCGACATGGTCAACTCGGAGACCTGCATCATCAAGGTTCTCAAACCCGTAGCCCCGAAGAAGATCAAGCGTGAAGTCAAGATTCTCCGTAACCTGACCGGTGGCGCGAACATCGTCGCCCTCCGGGACGTCGTCCAAGACCCCTCTGTGCGGCACCACAGTCTCGTCATGGAGTACGTGGAGAATGTAGAGTGGAAGGTGCTGTTTACCATGTTGAGCGAACTTGACATCAAATATTATACGTTCCAGCTGCTCAAGGTGCGCATCGTGTCATGGGTGAGGCTGTCAACCAGTTCACGCGATCGTTTGACTAGGCACTGGATTTCGTCCACTCGAGAGGGATCATGCATCGAGACGTGAAGCCTGGCAACGTCATGATCGATCATCGACGCCGAAAGGTGAGCCTCCTATCATGACTGACTGTGGTGTGACGTGCAGTTCAACTATTTCGTTCTGTGTAGTTGAGACTGATCGACTGGGGCTTGGCCGAGTTTTATCACCCTGGCACGCTCTACCACATCCGAGTCGGCTCTCGCTATTACAAGGCGCCCGAGTTACTCGTTGGGTACAAGCTGTACGACTACAGCTTGGATATGTGGAGCGCAGGGTGCATGCTGGCGGCGATGGTAGGCAATTGATCTTGGATCTATTTCCAGTTCTCAATCACATGGGCGTTGTGACAGATTTTTCGAAGAGAACATTTCTTCCGTGGCGTAGACAACGATGACCAGTTGCTTCAAATACTGAGAGTCCTTGGTACTGATTGCTTTGATGCATGGCTGAGGGCGTACGGCATACCCTTTGAGACAGATCTCGATAGTCTCCTCCAAGTGTCAGTACACGTGTCTGTGGCTCCATTGCCCCTTCACAAGCTAACATGTCGTTCAGATACCCCAAGCAGCCCTGGTCTCGTTACGCTCATCCCGACAACCACAACCTAGTCACCGCCGAGGCATTAGACCTCCTGGACAAACTGCTTCGGTATGACCATCAAAAACGGCTAACAGCGCGGGAAGCCCAAGGCCACTCCTATTTCAGTAGGCAACAGCAATATCCGCTCGCTCCAACCAGTGTTGACATCTCATTGCACAGATTTGGTCAGACTCGAGGCAGCCTCCCACAAGGAGGATTCTGCAGAGTATATCAGCGATTCCGGTTTTTGCTCCATGTAATGCCATGACTTAGCCCCTTTAATTTCGCCGACGTGCGCAGGGTCAACGGACTGTATGTGCGCATTTGCACCAGTATTTCTTGGGGTAATTGTGTACCAGAATATGATATGATCGCGGCGATGTAGCGTGACGCATACCGTACATATAATCAATCATTCCAACGTGCCGGTGCCGGTAAAATGCAAAACGAGGCCGTGTACGTAGGCAAACACGCAGACCCTGACCATGTTTTCTGACGCGTGTTGATCATGCCATGGCAAGGTGTTCAGCCTGCCAGTCCAAGATATAACGCACCCTGCCAGTCGTCCCTGAGACCCCATTTCCCTTCGCGTTATCGAGCACCGTCGCTTTCCCAAAGCCAGCTCCTTTCCCATGGAAGTAGGCTTCCAGTATCGTTCGCGCACACTGAGCGCACCTCCCCCCGAATATTTTTACACGCCTTGCGCTCGTCCAAAGACGAGCGATTCGAGCAGTTCCCCGTTTTCCACCACTCCATTGCGCTTTCCTCCGCGGCCCGATGTGACGTGCCGCTGTGAACCCACTACGCCCAACCCTCCACGTTGGAAGCGTACGTCACAGACCCCTTTGCGGGACCACGAAAACACTGTCAACAAACCTGTGCATAAGCAGAGCATCGAGGAGTGGGTCAATGAACAGATTCATTTGACCGACCGCTCCAACTATGAACGAAGAGCGCGGCCAATGAAGAAGGAGGAGCTACGGCAGCGGATGTGGGACGAGCTGGTTTACGAGTACGAAGCAGAAGCGCAGAAATGGATGAATCACGAAGCGGAGATGCGGAGAAGGGCGCAAGAGCGCGAGCGCGAAGAAGCACGGCGAAGGATCGTCCAAGAAGATATCATCCGGATCCAGGCTCGGGTACGAGAGAGACGGGATAGTGAGAGACAGGCCATTGCGGAAGAGCGGCGAAGGAATGCAGAGAGAGCAAAGGAGAAAGCGCGGAGGGATCAAGTCCGAACAGAACGTGCGATGCTGGAAGCATGGAACGCGCATGAATCACGGTGGGCTGCCATTTCCGCCTCGTCCGAGCCACTCGGGTTTCGTGATATCCCATGGCCACTTCTGGCTGCGCCTGCGCAGGTGGCGGACCTCACGCCAGAAAATATCAGCGACTTCTTGCTGCATCCAGCACATTCATCTAATCATTCGCGACGAGAACGGATTCGTACTGCTTTGCTCCGCTGGCATCCAGATCGGTTCCGTCGCGTTCTCAGTAGGGTTGTCGACTCGGAAACAAGAGATGTCGAGGAGGGCGTGGGTGTAATCGTTAGGTGTCTGAACGGGCTATTGGCAAGGGAGGGGAAGACACTGCAGCAGGTGAGCTCTTGGTACACAAAGCGAATGAACAGCTACTCAATTATCGATTCCAGGGTAAATGAGAGGTGCCAAGGTCCGCTCCACACACACAAAATGTTCATACTGTATACCATACGTTTGCATAGCTGGCTGCAGAGCTTGCAGAACAGTTGGTTTCTCTGGCAGGGCCAGGAAACTCTGACGTCGATAAGAATTAATCACGAAGCCGAACGATGTACTCACTAGCGCCGCTAGTGTATTGTATGATACATATGTACATGTCTGTAGTGCAATGTCATGATACTTACGAAGCGAAATGAATTGTGGATTGTACATACGCGTTTGATTCTCGATGTAGTAGTAACGTGTAAATCTTATCCATCTCAGCTGGAGCGCCAACTTGTACCGCCGAGCTGCAACCTTGCGCTACTCGTAGTCGACGGAGAAACAAGGCAACCTGCAGAGATCAATTCTTACGGAGTGAAACTTAACCATGCCTAGAACAAGGACAGTTCTGACTTCGAGCAAGTCAAGTTGCTCGTCATGGTGCTGAGGTAATGAGCTGACTAAATCCCACCGGCATGCATTTTGTGTTTTCTGCTTGTTCCCTGCGACCACCATGTTCCGTCAGTTTGTGCGTCTGCCACTCCGGAGAAGCGTGCATTCACAAGCAGCCTCCAGCTCTCGATCATCTGCACGACATACCCGCTCAGTTTACGCGCTTGGTGCATCGATAACGATCGCAGGATACTTGGCATGGTCGTGGAATTCCAACAGTCGGCATATATCATTAGACTCGGAAGCCATCCCTGGTGTGTTCATATTTCGTCAGGTTGGGTGTTGAACTTGACATTCCCTATGCCTTTAGCACCCCGAAAGCAGCCTACGTCCCCGAGGCACGCACCTGCTCCGAGACCGTCCGATGTACCAACGTCTTCGGCACCTCAAAGCGACGCGCCCGAATCGGTCACGATATCTCCAGAGGGCGTAGAACCTTCACCTGCCTTACCAGAAATCCCAACGGAAGGCGAGGACACCCAAGAAGAGTCTTCCGGTGGTGCTTTCAATCCGGAGACAGGGGAAATTAACTGGGATTGCCCTTGCCTCGGCGGGATGGCTCATGGACCATGCGGTCAACAGTTCCGGGAGGCTTTCTCGTGTTTCGTGCACTCCGAGGCAGACCCAAAGGGCATTGACTGTGTGGAAAAGTTCAAGGCCATGCAGGATTGTTTCCGTGAGCACCCCGACGTGTATGGAGATGGTATGCGGATCTACCCTTGAGAGTGCCCACTGTCTCATTTTCGTTGCAGAAATTATGGACGACGAGGATGAGGAACCTCCTGCCGGATCTACGTCCACAGAAAAAACGGAAGGTAACCTGCATTCCTCGGACAGCCTTTCACCGGACACGACACAACAGCTATCGACCCCTGCATCATCCTAGGATTACGAACATTATAGACGCATCATATAGCAGACCAAGTACTGACTTATTGCATTCATAATCACTACTCAATGCTGAGATACATCATACAAAAGTGAGTGAGCATTGGTACAATCATACATAAGGGTGGGATCAGTTTTGGAATCGTTTCTCGATGACCTGGTTGTTCAGCTTGTACCCATTGGCTGTAAATAATTTCGAATGCAAGAATGGCGATGTGTCGTAGATGTCGTGTTCCTTCGCCTACACAAATGTGAGCTATCATAATGCACGTTCAAGTTTTCCCTCACCCTTTCTTCAAGCTCGGAGACTTTGACTGTTATCGAATCCGGTTGCTCGTGCCTCTGGAGTTGGTAGAAACGCGCCTTCTCTTTGACCAGTTGGCCGAGAATGAAGGCGAGTAGTTCCTCGTAATCTCGAGCTTGTGTGAGGTACTTTCGGAAGCTCTAAACACTGACGGTCAGTTCGTCGCAAACGACACATCACACCACCCACCCTTTCAAGCGTCTTCTTAATAGTGAGTTTCTGTGTGCTGACAAAGCTGCCAACAGCGACTGAAATAGCCAGGTCAATGTCATCCGCACGAACGTATTCCCTGAGACACATCTTTGCACTGGCCTCCGCCATTCGAATCATGCTCTCCAGGTGACGTATGGTGATAGGGTACGAGCCCGTGGCTAAAGACTCCCGTCGGAGATCAACGAAGAGGCGTGAAAGCTTTTCCTGGTCCATGTCATACAATTGCGGTCGGACTCTCTCCCGAGCGTACATGATATACTTCCGTAGAACGTCCTGGGGTATAAGCTAGTAGACAGTCAGGTTCGGTTTCCTCTCGGGTATGGTGACATACATCAGCATCCAGGGTAGTACCAACGTCCATCTCCTCCTTTTCGGGTGTAAACTTGGGGTGGCTACGTAGATGGCTTCCCACCACGAAACGTGCAAGGAGCTCATCTTGCACTGGGTCTACGGTATCCTTTACGACACAGAGCACGTCAAACCGCGAGAGGATGGGCTCTGTCAATTCGACATTTTGTTGGAACGGTATTGTAGGGTTGTATCGTCCACGGATAGGGTTAGCTGCAGCAATGACCGCACACCGAGCACGGAGTGTCGTCACAATGCCAGCCTTTGATATGGAAATGGACTGTTGTTCCATGGCCTCGTGAATAGAGGTTCGATCCGCATCGTTCATCTTATCGAATTCGTCAATAAGGCACGTTCCTTTGTCGGCCAGGACGAGCGCTCCGCCTTCCAGAGTCCACTCACGGGTGACGGGGTCTTTTCGAACACTGGCCGTCAAACCTACAGCGGATGCCCCCTGCCCAGTGGCGAAGACAGAGCGGTGCGCAGTTTTCTCCACGTATTTCAAGAACTGTGACTTTGCTGTGCCGGGGTCACCAAGGAGAAGGAGATTGATGTCACCTCGAATAGGATGCTTCCGCTTGACGTCCTTGGAGATGCCGCCAAAAAGGGAGAGGGCAATAGCCGTCTTGATGTCTTCGTGGCCATATATTGATGGGGCAATAGATTTGATGATCCGCTTGCGGATACGTTCATCTCGAGCGAGGGCCCGAATTTCCTTTTCATCCTCTTCAGTAAGCCTGAACGCAGCAAAGAGGTCCTCCTTTTTATTAATGTGGTTTGCTTCGATGACGGTGGAGAAGACAGGAAAGCCGTTCTTAGAGTTGAGGGATGCATCGAAGTTGTTCCGGTATATCCCAGTCACTTCCTATCTCTGATAATGAGACTCGCCCGATTCTGGAGAACTAATAGATACACACAATTTCTTCCCCTGGCTTCGCCTGGTCAATCAGATCCCAAAGTAGAATGACCTCACGGTGCCGTGGGAGACGTCCTGGTGGAACGGATCCGGGGGATTCCTGCAAGGTCATTTTCTGATAGTTGCGGTACACTGTCTGGAAAGAGGTTAGTGTAATAAGCGATAACCATCACTCCACTCACCTGCTCAGAGTTGACCGGGAAAGGACCTTTACTCTCGCAGTTAGGGCAATAACTGATCTTCACTTCCTTGGTTGCATCTTGGTAAAATGGACCCAAAACAGCACCACACTTGCGACAGTCAAACTTCACATACTTCAGTTGTGGGAAGACCCCGGTCCGACGAGTGACAACACCAGAGACTCGGACGAGATTGTTCAAATTGGAGCGGCGAAGGTCACGAAGGGATGAACTGAGCGGAAGGTCGGCGATCCGAACATGGACCTCGGAATGAATGCGTTCATAGGATGGATAGTAAACAAGGATCGCATTCAGTGCCACTTCATCGAAAATCGTTAGCATTGCTGCCGGAGAGTTGGTGAGGAAGTAAGCGAGGATGGGCTTCGAAACTGCAAGGTGAAGATATGACACTTCGAGTGATTCAGCATTCGCTAGGGGGGGTTGTCAGGACATGGCAAGTTCAATGCATGTTTACCCACTCTCTCCAAGGTTGCGGATGCGTTGACCATATACTGAATTACCATTCTCGTCGACATAAGTCATCAAAAATTGGCGGAAATGTTTGACGATCGAACGGCGAACACGATCGTTGGCTATCCACTCGACAATTGACTTTGCCTTGATATCGCTCAGTTGTTCCAGGGGAATTTCCTGTTGAACAAGTCATCAGCAAGGGCGACTGCTCTGTGTGAAGCGTGCCAACATCATCTAGTCCATCCATATCATCCAAATCCCGGCGTTCGTCATACTGACGACGAGTACGCCGCTTCATGCGAGCTACGCCGAGACCCCCATCCAAGGCATCCTCGTCATCCATGTCGTCGCTCTCCAGAAATCGAGGTGCACGACTTCTAACAGCAGCACGACCTCCCGCTCTACCGCTACGCTCTAACCGATCTCTTCGATCCATTTTCGCCTCTGCAGTCCTACGGGCGGCGGCGGACATGTCTTCAAACTCTTCCTCGTCATCGATATCACGGTCAGAGTAACGATCGAGGAGTTCATTAACAGCGTAGTCTCTTTCGTGGATCGATGAAAGGTGAGCGGAAGAGTCATAACATCTGCATGGACTTACTCCTCCATGCCCTCTGCAAAAAGATTTTCACCCTCGCCTTCTTCCTCCTCCTCCTCATCAAGATCCCTCACTGCATCGCGTTCGTCTAGGCTATCATCTGTGTCCGAGAATGGAGCTGGAGGGGAGGAAGGGGGTAACGAGGACGAGGACTCGCGCCTCCGAGGTGTGGGCCGTGGAGCAGGCGAACTGCTGGGTATTCCGGGAGACCTGGCACGCTTGTTACGTCTCGGTGTCTGAGACTGTGATGGATTTGAGAACTGAGTGGGCCAGGGAGAGAAATGGCGCTTACCATGGTGATGGCCAAAAGATGAGAAACGAGTAACGCGTCGCGACGCGTTGGTCTGAGTTTGAAAGCGCGTAATTATCTTTCTCTGAAAAATAATATTTTAATTTGGAACTTGACCATGCCAGTTGACCAGCAGACGGCAGTGAGGGAAGAGGAGGCGTATCTGCGCAAGGTGCATCCAACCACGGACGATATCCCAGGATGCATGTCTCTTCTCGACAGCTTTCTCCTTTGCCATGGCGCGTGCCTAGCTATCTCATCTTTCTTTCGTCTCATGTGTCCCGCGCAGTCGTCGGATCCCAGGTGAAATCTCTGTATAGACATGGACGTATGTCAGAGTGCCACGACAAGACGGAAGACTTCAAGTTCTGCATGAGCCTCAAGTCAATGGAGCCAGATGCCAAAAGAGATGCCTGGATTCGCCGGCGTGCAGAATGGTGGGCTGACAGACGACTCGGCAAGAGCAGCGAGAACGTGTGGGATGTCAGGAAGTACGCATCTGACTACTCTCCGTCAGTGTCACTGATCACATCGCCCAACCTTTCAGAGAGTCCCTGCTAAACTGGCCGCCCACCCTTTCTGACGACCGTCCTACACAATCTTCCGATACCATCGCTTAATCTGCGACATAAACGGATCTCCTAATACTGATGGAATAATTGCTTTGTGATGGCGCAGCTCGTCTTCCCGATCTCATAAGTATCTGATGAGCGCGTTCACACCCTGTCAATTTGGTAAACTTGTACCGCACAGCCTACGGCCAACAAGATTACTGCTCACACTGTCAATGCGGCTTAGTTTGGTAAGCACGCGCCGCATCAACAATTCAAATGGCTGTACTATCAAAAAAGGATAATCGTCGCCAACTAGGCACAGGTCACCAGACCAGCTGCATCACGAGCTGCGCATTCTTTGACTATCACTTGTTCCCAGCTAACCATCAAGGTCTTGCCGTTGTCATTCACGACCCTGTCATGCAGAGGACTCTATCTTGCATATGGGCCTTGTACCGCCTTGTCGCAGATACCCCTATGAACCCTACGTTACACGTGGTTGCGCCCATGTCCCTCTTGATCGATCTGATCACTGGGACACACTATTGCGGTGCAACTGATAAGACGTACCATACACACATATTCTGTGCAAGTTCCAGTCTTGTGGTCACCAAGTTGCCAAACCTGACATGGTCTTCTCGATACATAGAACAGGGGGTATTATGGGTCTGCCCACCCATCACGTCATTTTGCAGTAGCTGGTGCAAAAGCCGCCCGGAATGATTGAACCTGGTGTCGGCGGAACTAGAGGTATGGGCATCTATATCCGAAGTTGAGCCCGAGCGCACTGCAGGTTACTGGTGCGGTAGGAAAATCCCCCCCCCATACCCGCAATACCAATACCCTCTGTCCAGAGGATTTTTTTTCCTTTCTGGCCGTTCTCCTTGACGCGCTTGCTGAGTACGACCATCTCGTAAATGGAATGGGTTACTCTCCCTCCAATATCATCGTAGCCGGTGACCCGGCTGACGGAAACCTCGCCATCACGCTAATGCGGCACCTTGCCGAGAATAGGAATCCCTCCAATGTGTCCCTTTCGGCACCTCCTGGGCATCTCATATTGGGCAGAACTGACTACTTCATACGACTGCCTGGGTTCTTCTTCCACTTCAAACACCGTGGACTACCTGGGGTTCCACCACAGTGGACGAAGTCTGCATTCCAAATGTGCTTTTCTGGGACCTTTTGGACTTGGACTCGCCTTTTCTAATCCATGCATCTCCCCTGCCTCGTTATTCCTGCATGATACCCGGCCACGTTTCGGAGGCTTTCCACGAATACTCCTCGCAACAGGTACAACTGATAGAATTTATGATTCAGCCCAAACCTTGGGGAAGAAGACGGCAGCCGAAATGGGAGAAAGGATCAGAGAAGGTCAAGTCACATCTTATGAAGGCAAGGACTCAGTATACGACTTTCTCATGTTCAAATGGCATTCTTGTCGCCCCGTCGCTGAACGCTATGCAGCAATGGCTCGCTCCGGCTGAGCATCATCCATCAACACTACCGGTGGATACACTCCGCGTCCAAGTACATGCCATTATGTGCATCATGACTTGTTGGATCGAACCAGCGAACCAGCTTACCTACCCCCGTCATGAACCACTTGGATCCAACATCAACCTCCAGAGTAATCGACCTTTGAGGAAGAATCGTAACCACGACCCATGCACGCACACGATTCTTTCAAGGCCTTCGGCCAATAAATAATTTAGTACTTACAGAATGTGACAGAGCAAGTCTAGATGGTCATACCTCATGTCTCAATCATACTCGGGCCAGTTTATCCAGTCACGGTCTTGTTTGTACCGCGATGTGTCACACTCATCACTAATCTGGCCCCGACTAGACTAACTCGCGCCCAGCTCTGAACTTTGCATCACGAGGAAACGTTTTCAAGTAACGAGAGCACCGTGGTAATTGGTTCCGCGTTCTAGTCCCCACTGTCGATAGCGCTCACGCGTATATTCGATGTCATCTTAAAGGCATTGGTGGGGATACATATTTAACTGGATAAACGCGACACGGATGTGGAAGCGATGTCAAGAAGGGTGAACATCATCACGGGATTCACCCCCTCACAGTTACAGTATGAAAACAAAAGAAATAAGTAGTGACAGTGTGATATACAACTTGAATGTTGAACAATATCATCAAGGGCCATGAAAATGACAAAAGAAACAGGTAAAGAAGTGTAATCGGCATACCCGACTTAATTCTCCTGTGATGAGATGTCTGAATGTTTCTCAACCCGTGCTTCCTCGGCGTCGCGCAATCTTCCTGCTGTCCAGTCATCGAAGTAGAAATACACCGCTGGAAGACCAACTAAGAGACCACCGACGATATTTCCGAGGTACGCCGCAATCAGAGACCTACAAACGAACCAAATTAGTTTCACTGCCACCAATTTATCTGTCG
>JBBPNQ010000178.1:0-27544 GCA_038090975.1 Boletellus pseudochrysenteroides
GAGCCGGATCCGGCTGCGCCCCCCGTATCTGCAGCAAGGACTTCCCCCCCTCGTCTTCCACGTCCGTACTGCCATTCTCTGCCTGCTCACGCACAGCCTTACAGCTACCTTTTCAGAACAACCACTTCATTCCCCTGAAATCCGCCCCAATATCGAGTCGGCTGTTTCGCCTGCTTCCCAGAGGCGACTGAGGCCATTACCCCTTCCCCCTGGCGCCATTCCCCCGCCGGTCACTAGTCCCACGGATCCCCATGTCACAGAACCCCCTCATGCCGTGCTCAATACCTCTCGCCCAGGAACAGCGAATGTCGACGGGTATGCTGCTTTTGAATCGTTGCTTTGTCGCTTACGCACTTCTATCTTTTAGTCGTCGTCAGTTACCCCAAGCACCTGGCTCGCAATCCCCTGGCTTCATCGGTGGTCGGGGTTCGACTGGATCCGCAACCTCGCCAATTTCTGCAAAGCCGATCGCGACTCCTCATTCAGACATTGGTCCAAATATCTACAAGCCAGTTCCAGCTGTTCCTACTCTTTCTAATGCTGGCAACAATCCGGCTGCGGACGACATCCGTGATCATTTGTCCCGTAAATCCTCCGTGCGACCCCCTGGTGCTCTGGCACCGACCACTCCAGGCTTTAATGTCCATTATGATGAGAACTCGCTCCTTGACATGTATGCTACAGCAGAACCTCCCAGTAGCCGTCCGTCCCATCAACACCAATTGTCTGGCCAACCAAGATACACGGACGCGTATTCGCACACCAACACCCATTTCCATCCGGATAACAACACAAATGTGCCTTTAAATTTACGCGTCAGGGATTTTCAACCACAGCATTCACCATCAGCCGATCTCTCGAACCGTAAGTCATTGACCCGAATTCCTGAACAAGCAACGCTGACCGTGCTGCGCTCACAAGATGCGGACTTTGGCGTAGGACGTGCCACCTCAATAGGATCGACCATTTCATCGACTCAGACGGATCTACTTGGACGAAACTCGTCCGCTACTACTGCGGCCACAACTTACAGCGATCACCAGGCATCGAAAGGTGGTTCTTCAGTGCTCGCGAGAGACACATCAGTCCGTTCTTATGCATGCTCAACCTCCGGACCCTCTACGGTGGGATCCCCTGATATATACGATGATTCTCCAAATGGCTACCATGTCCACGGGGCCAGTACGGACTTGTTTGACCGCTCCCGCCCAAGTGACTATGGTACTACTGGCAGCCCCGGAGGAGCATTGCCCGATCAAGAAGATGAAGATGACGCGTACTTTACTGACAGTGACGATCCGGATCCGGATCGTTTTGTGAACTTTAGTCTACTCTCTCATCTCGCTGTTAGGCTGCGCGACAAAGTCCCAAGAGGCACGCATGTTAAGAGCAGTATCCCATATCCCCGTGCCTTTACTGGCAAGGACATAGTTGTAGGTCGTCACCTTCTCGATGCTCATCATTCGGATCCTGATGATTTGTTCAAAGTCGACAATTCAATCGCAAATTCAGCGAGAACTACTGATTAATCACGGCGTCTCTACGGCCGATAGGCGTGCAGCGTTACAGGTAGCGCGTAGCCTCCAAAGTCAACTCTTCTTCTACGAAGTTGAGTGGGGTGATAAACCGCTCCAGGATGGAGTCGAGGACGTGTACATGTTCTTGGATGACCTTGAGGGTAATTCGGAGTCTCAGAGGGAAAGGGAGGAGCTACCAACAGCCGTGATCACTATGCTCACAAAATGTTACACCTCAACATGTAGCGAGGAAGACCCATGTTACTCATGGGTTTGTCCAAGAAGACGTGTGAGTTTCCAAATTGCATCCACAGTACAAACTGACATCGCTTCAGGCGGCCCTCGTAACAGACATCGCCTCAGCGCCACCTGAACCGGAAGTTACACCTCATGTACGTTGGTAGACGGGATCCGGAAAGTGTCGCTTACGGTGTTGTGGTAGACCGAAGACTGGCTAAACACAGTAGATCCTACGATTCTTCATAGTCTTCCGGAGAGCGAGATTCATCGCCAAACGTAGGTATCTACTGTGCTGTACAATGTTTTACTCATGATTTTGGCAAAGGATCATATACAAAACGATTAGTCAAGAGGAGCAGTATGTTCAAGACCTTGATTCTGTGGAAGCTGTACGTCGCAATTATTCCCCCGGCACTCTTTACTTACATGTGGTTAGCTTTTCATTCGCCCTCTCCGTCGCGCAACGCATATCATGCCTGCTTCTCAACTGGATGACTTCATTGAGGAAGTGTTCGGTAACATCCTCGATCTCCGAGAATGCAACAAACGGCTTGTGGAGGCGATGTACGTTCGCCAGCGCGAGCAGTCTCCGATCATCCAGAAGATTGGAGATGTCTTTGTCGAGGCCGCTAGGAGCTTCCGATACGCATATCCCACTTATGTTGCTCACCTTCCTCTGGCGGAAAAGCGATTCAAGGAAGAGATTGAGGCCAATGCTAATCTGAGGCTTTTCCTCGAGGTTTGTGGTGATATCTACGCTGGATGCCTCCGAGTCTTTGGTTTACTTTTGATTGGATTCTGTTCGGTTTGTAGGAGTGCTCGCGCCAATCTGTGAGGCAGCAAGAGTCTAGACGCCTGGACTTGAAGCATTTCTTGTCACGACCTTCTGAGCATCTTCAAAAGTATCCCCTTGCTCTTGAGGCTATCATGAAGGAAACAACAGAGGGCAACCCAGACGCGTACTATCTTGCAGAGGCTATCCACGCTATCAAGGATCTGCAGAACGTCGCTCAACTGCGTACGTTCCAGACAGCAATGGGTAAGGGCCCTACCTCAAAGTGGGAATGGCACGACATGGTTCCCAAGGAATTGAGAGAAGGTCTGAGCAAATCCGAGACAAAACGCCAGGCGTGAGTAACCATCTACTAAAGAGAGGTATTGAAGATTGAATAATGCTTGCAGGATCATCTTTGAGTTGATCAAAGGTGAGATGGGGTACGTGAAGGATCTGGAAAACATTGAAATAGTACGAGATGATCCCTTGGTGGCCTGGGTAGTAATAACTGAGCGTTTTATTTTACTAGATGTATGTCCAGCCATTACGGACGCAAGACCCGTCAATCATTCCACGGGAGAGGCTCGAGAATTTCATCACGGACGTCTTCCATAACTTTGCAGAGATCTATGGTCATCACCGGAAATTGCTTGATCAGTTGCACGAGATCCAACGAGAGGAACATCCCACCATCAAGAGTATCACGGCGGCGGTGTTCGATGCTGCTTTGAGCTTCAGGGAAGCTTACATGGAATATATTCCAAACTACCCGATTGCAGCATATCGAATAGACGACGAGATGGTCAACAACTTTGAGTTCAAGACCTTTGTCGACGTATGTGTGTCAGTGGTCCCCCTCCTATAGTGCTGATATCGTCTACAGCAATGTACACGCCATCCCGACGCGCATCGTCTAGATATGAAAAGCTTCATCAACCGTCCCATACCTCGACTTTTGCGATACGAATTGCTCCTGAAAGGCATATACGAGGAAACCCCAGCAGGGCACGAAGATCGCGAAGCCATCCCCCAGGTTCTCGAGATCATCAAGGCACTTGGAAAAGACAGCGAGCCGGGCGTCGAGTCTGCAAAGCAAAAGGTACAGCTGTGGTGCTACAATTCAAATATCATGCCCAAACCGGGGGAGGCAGTGGTAAGTACACTGGTGACGCCTGTACCTGCAAAGTACTGATGAACGCAAGGATATGGATTTGTTGAATGAGAATCGATCATTAGTTCATGCCGGCAAATTACTGAGGCAACCAGAGACCGGTTTTGAATGGAATGGGTGGACTGAGCTCTTTGTCCTCCTGTTCGACAACTACCGTGAGCCAACGTGATTCGCCTTTGCCCTTCTTCTCTTTGACCAATGACACATAGTGGTCCTGACGAAGACGAAGGAGAAAGAGGGCGTGACGAAGTATTACGTCAATCGCAGGGTCAGTCGTTCGCCAGCGATACAATAACCTTCGCAGCTAAAAGCATATTTAGCCTATTCCTTTGGACCTATTGAACCTCACCAGCTTCTTAGACCCGCCGACGCAACGAAGTACGGGCATTCTACGTCTAGGACTTGGTGGCAGACATGGTGATAGTGGTGGGCCGACAACACCAGGTAGCGGTGTGCCCGAAAGCGCCGTGGACTCTCGCCTGGTCTATCCTTGCACGATCCACTACAGCGGGAGGCTCGGCGGCCTATATACATTGTTCACAGAGAGTCCTCAGGCACGGGCGGAGTGGAAGCAGAAGTTGGAAGAGGCGATTGGCTTGCGCAAGGTCGTTCAAGAGTCTAACAAAGTGTTTGAGATGGAACCGCTCAGCACGGATACTTTCTTTATCCCGACGATCTCGGCGAGCGCAACCGCGCCATCATGGAACCACGAGAATTCGTTTACTGGAAAGGTGACATGCTCTGTGCCGTTCAGTGAGCGTCTTGTTCGAGGTATATTTGTGACCTTTACTGAGTCTCGTATGTAGCTACGACGGACGGAAGGGCGCTTGTCGCGATTGGATGTGCGGAGGGCGTGTGGATTGGCTTCAGACATGACTCTCGATGTAAGCTTCCTGGTTGTTGGAGTTCGGAGATCTAACCTCGGTCTCATGCCAGCCATGCGTCGGGTGCTGCACCTTAAGATGGTTACACAGTGTGCGATGTTAGAAGACTTTGGGATGTTCCTTGTCCTGGCAGACAAGGTGAGTTGGCCACCCTGTCATCGCAGGGCGGAAGATATAGAAAATATTTGTATAGGCTTTATTTGCTTATCATATAGAAGCGCTCGTTCCATCGTCGCCACAAAGTGCACATACATCACAGACTCCTCAGCGAGTCAATGGTACGCGGGATGTCCACTTCTTCAGCGTTGGTAACCAAGGCGGTCGCACCTTGGTTATCTACATGAAGAAAAAGGGGGTAAGTCTTTGCCATAAACGGAATCTATGCACGTTGCTTACGTTCTCGCAGCTCGACAGCGTTTTCCGTGTCCTCGAGCCTGTTGTTGAGAAAATTAACGAACGGTCCAAGGCCCCTGCCTCGTTTACGTCGAGGTTCGGCATACGACCTGCTCGGTCGGAGTGGTTCCGTTTATACAGGGTGTGTAGCGTGACTACCGTTTTTACTTTGAAATCTACTTTTTTCTTTCCTACCAGGAATTCTTCTTACCCTCCGAATCCTTCGACTTGGTCTTTTTGAAAGCAAAGATTGCGATTCTTTGCACGAAAGGCTTTGAGATCATGGATCTTACTGAGTATGTATTCACCGACATAGAGCGATCTATTTCGTTAACATCGTGGTCACTAGCTTCAAAAGTGTTACGATTCCGCTTCGTGATGACGGTCACGAGCGGTTGGCAAAACGTTGCGAATCATGCAAGCCGATGGGTATGTTCCGCGTCGAAAACGAGTTCTTGCTGTGTTACGATGGTAAGGATGATTACAACCATCGAATCTACTGCTCACATGGTCATAGAATTCGGCATTTACGTGAACAAGCATGGGGCGCCGAGCCGCTCTACCGGAACTATTGAGTGGGAGGGCACTGCAGAGCGCGTGACCATACACTGGCCCTATATCCTCCTCTTTGACTCGCGGTTCATCGAAGTGAGACACGTCTCGACCGGTCTTCTTGCCCAGATCATCCCTGGACACGAGATTCGGTGCATCTGGGATGGCCGTGGCACATCTGGCACAGCAGCTGCCACAGGTGCGGAAGGTTTTCATCAGCCGATGAATCTCGATCCTCGAATACACGCTGTCATGTCTGCGCCCGAACCCTCAGGCCAGACCGGACAACCTGGCCGCCCGCGAACGATCGCACAGCACGTTTTCGAGCTCGTGCCGACGGTCCCTCTTTACCCACCCGGTTCGTTGGCGTCACCATCCCAATCTGCGAATTTCCAGCAGTCTACATCACCTCCACATTCTCCGAGTATGATGGCTGCTAACTCATGGAACTGACGAGGTCGACTCCCGTTTCCCCCCATACCATAGTAACTCGCGGTCTGCTTTCCCTTGTTGCGCCTTGACCATCTTCGATTCCCAGAATCATTCCTATTGTCATGCGTTTAAACGCTTTCGACCCTTGGCCCTTGATCGGTTTTTTTTGCGTGTCCTCATTTCTGCGTCGTGATAGTACAGTAATTTGTAGTCCCCCCCCCTCGCTATGCGAATGAAATATCTTTTTTATTTTATTTTATTTTCCTTTTTTCGTTTCCTTCGTCAGGCGTCCATCTCAGGGTCCTGTTGGTTGTTCCCAGTGTCCCAGGGACAAGAAGTTTACCTGCCAGCAGGTGGCACTGAGTCCTACAACGTGCCTTCCTAGCAGTATTTCGAGGGCGAGGGGGCCGTCCTATCATCAGCGAAATGTCCCAAGTCTAGCATTCCATGGCCTTGCCAGTGCTCTCAAGGCCAGGCCGACTTTAGTGTGAACCAATCTAGCCTATGCAAGACCTTATAAGGATGACATCCGTCTGTGGCCAAGTCAGCACGATGAGACAGCAAAATATTTGCATCACGGCAGGATCAAACCCCAAACCTCCACTTAGCCACTGGACACAAAACCGTCGGTCCATGCGACTGACTAGCAAAGTTGTTAGCTTGTCTATGTTATCGGGTAAGCTGTGTATTCTCCGTACCAACGGGTTGGCGGGCGGGCGGGCACCGGTGCCGTGAAGTGGGTGCAGTGCGATCAGGCATATACCCCCGGGCGTACCTGGGTCGGTACCCGCCGAAAACCCGTACCTGTACCCGGAGCAGGTGAGTAGTATGTATATGCATCTCGAGCGATTGCAAAGATGGGGGCTGAGGCTGATATGGTTGGGCCTGATGTGTTGGAAACGGGGATGGAGGGTATTGCAGCCAAACCGGGACGATGGCGGCGGAACCAGCTCCAGGTCTGGCTCCCCCTTCTTATGTATTATGGTCGGCATTTTTATGAGATACTGTACTGTACTTGGTGTTTAGTTGGTTTTGTTGCAGGAATGCATCAAAAGGTCCGAGTCGTAAGTGCTGGAAACGGTAATTTAACGATCTATAGACATGCTTCGTGTAATGTAAAACCATGTGAACAACTCTGAACCAATGAAAAACGACATCGTCGAGCCTGAATCAACATGTCCGCCAGGGTTGAGCATACATGGTCCACGACCATAATAAGCGTCCCATTTGCCCCCTTTTTGGTACCATCCTCACTCTCGCAACATACTCCTATCCTGCCTGGTGTCCCTCTGATCGGATCGCCTTCGCGGTTCGATTAAAGACCTGCCATCCGAGGCGAACTCGTCCAACTCCAAGCCCAAGCCCGGATCCGGCCCGCCGCTTGACAGCTCCTCATTCAGCGCTTCCATCTGTCTGTTGACCTCCTGGCTGATATCATATGTCATATCCGGTTGTGCGTGGTGCCTTCGGAGGCCGAGTACGAGGCGTTGACCGATGACCGTAAGCACGGGACATGTAATCCTGTGGTTTGGCTTTAGAAGACAAACATAGAAAAGAAATAGAATTGAGATTGCGCATCGCTGGCTCTGCTCACAATGTCTGAAGAAAGTCTCTCGGATCCTTTGTTTGATGTGTTATCAGCCTACAACGTCCCAGGAGTGTCATGTGATCCTTACCTGACTAAAGACGGTCCTGATTGTATTTCCGAGTGAAAAAGGAATGATCCTATGCCGAACGAATCGACGTACCAGCATACGACACCAAACACGTCACTGAACAAAGTTGCCTGCATACTAGTTAGGACTGCCCTTCCAGATAATCACTGGGAATTCCTACGAAATAAAACAAAAGGGCTGCAAGATGAATCAGAAGAGCGAGAATGGTGAACATATGGTTCGTAATGCGCTCACCATCTCGTGCGAGCAGACGGATTAATCCGGACGAGGAGAGTCTGCGGAATCCTCTGGTGAATCGATGAAGAGTACACAATACGAACACCAATACAAAGCCGTCAAGAAATAGTCTGTTGTACGAATGGGAGCTGAGCTTCCTGCTATGTCTCACCATGATTCACTCACAACACAAACCAGACCCCCCACTGAGGGATCCAATGTTTGAGCCATTCTCGACACACTTTGGAAGGAAAATAGACTTACAGTTTTGGCTACAATGGTCTAGAGGTGAGATCAGGGAACAGGGCGAATAGGAGACATACTGGGGACGGGCGCAATGCATAGACCAACTTCGTTCAGATAGTCGAATTGTAAAACTGTCACAAAGTTCTGATATATCAATGGAATGTCAAGGGTGTGCACTCACCATCAGCATACAGCCGTAACAAGTAGGTTGACAGCACAAGAACACCTATAGTGTAAAGAATGTATACCATAATAATGAACAATGCGGTACTGCGCTTGCATCCCGAGATTGCACAGGCACGCATTACAACAAAAACTATGCTTAGCCGTCAGAACAAAATGGTCATTTTGGGGTGTAAATGTACTCACGACGGATTGATTCTCCCGAAAGGGCCGTAAAGAACGGCAAGAACAGCAGGAAGGCCATGCAAAACTGGTGAACGGCTGAGCTTGAGAGATGAAAGGGAAAGACGGGGAGACATACATGATGGGAGCCATGGCTCAGGTAGCCGGTTTCTTCCAGCATAATAAATGTCTGTCCAATCAGGTTTCCGTACCGATTGATCAGGAAGAGTGCCTTGACGAGGGTCCATGGTTCATTCCATATATGCGTTACCTGTCATCAAGTGTCTCGACTGGGCTAGCCTGCCGGAATCACACAAAACCCACCTCGAGTGGAAGAGTAAGAAGATAATCATAGGCAAGTAATGTGATTCCTGCAAAGGCAAATAACCTTCACCGAATGAATCAAGGAAATGATGCGATAAATATCATAAGTACTTACTTGCGTGTGAACACCTGGTCCAAGAATGTTGACGGTACTGTGGACATGGGGGTCAAAACCGATCCACTTGAGGGATCGGACAGTGGGATCTAAAAAGAAAAATTAATAGTACGACATTGATGTGAGTCTACTCAGCGGCCTGTCATACATGTCAATGTTGTGATCTATGACTCCGATAAGCTGGAAATAAAATTATCGCCGAGCATGCTGCGTCCCCTGTAACATCACCACAAACGATGCCAAGTACTAAACGATTATGGAGATGTCATGCCAAACTTCAGGCCTCGGTTTTTGCATTTACATACCGATTTCCGACTCCTTTTCTCCGTGGTGCTTCGAGCGGTGTGGAGCCGCGTCCTGGGGTGAAGGTACGCATGAATAGTGGTAGTCTTATATATCTTCATCCCCAATCAACAAAAGCACTGATCACTTCAACGACAGGGTTGGGGGAGTTGCAGAGAAAAATATTCTTATTTCGGGGTGTATGTCCCACCCCCGAAACACCGAAGGAGGTGGTGGTTAGTAAGCTAAGCTCTCGCTTCCAGTACAGGCCAAAACCGCGACACGCGGAGGACAGCCGCTCCAAGTATAGTGGGTTGGATATCTTGTTTTCTCCGGCTTGTGTCTCCGCGGTCTAGTGGCGTCTGTTCCTGGCATTTACAGATAGGCTGCTTATCGATCCACCAACGGACCCATGTGGTGACATTGTAGAATTGCTCCAGTGCGGGTAGAAACTTGGGCCTCGGGTTGCACAGCCGGGAGACAGGCGTTACTTAAGCAAGGCAAGTACACTGTTGGTAACAGATTTGCAGCAGCGATTCGGATTGAGTTACGCGCTCCAATCTCGCCTGTATAGTCTCACACTTGTACTGAAACGCGCCAGAAGAGATCTTGAGATACTCGGCAAGTTAGCCTCGGAAGCCCAGCCTGCAGGCGGGCAGCTGAAACCATTACGATGTGGCGGTGTCTGTCAAATAGGTTTCAATGGTGTAGAGATAGAGAGAACATGGACGGAATAGAAAATGAACTTCATCCAGAGCTGGTTCGGGATTTCAAAGTATATTGTGCAAATTTTCGTTACCAGAGGATATCGATGGTCCCTGGCGAACCTTGACTACGCCGCACCTTGGTGAGTTCGAGTCCAGGTTTCATGGTGCTTGTCGTAGACTCGTCTTGCTTTTCCCACTTCGGATCAAGTCCTCCTGTTCAGCATTTGATCCTGGGTCCAGCCTAAGGTGGTTTCCAAACGCCGCCGTCCTGCCTGTCAACCTCTCAGCTTAGATCACGCGTTGTGAAAAATCGCACGTGGTGTTCTCGAAGGTTGGGAACGAGGCGTTGTCCGATCACTGAAAGTAACAGGATCAATAATAGAGCGTCAGAAGCGCTAAACATGGGCAACAACATTCTCCACCCGCACGAACTGAAGGAAGCTTCTCGGATCCTATGTGTATCATATGACCAAGGATCACCAAATATCGTTCGCGAAATGTGACTGGGATTCTCACTTGACTGAATACAGTCCTACCAAGTTTGAGCGGCTGACCAAATGTAACAACTGTCGGGCCAAGATCCTTACCAACATGTCATAAAAAATACGTTGTTAAACATGCTTACCTGCATGGTCGTGAGTTCACATCCCCCAAAAACAAACCAAGGGAAACCCACAGCATAAAATAAGGCGGCTAAACCGCCCACTCGCAAAAATTATCTTACCGTCTCTCACAAGTAAACAAACCAGCGGTGATGGGTAGAGAGCTTGTGACGCCCTGAAGAGCTTCCGAAGACTGTACCATACCATCCCCAACGTGATAGTCTTTGCGAATGCTTGCCGTCTTCTAGCGTCGCCGATGCGACGTCGGAGCAAGCAGATCAGCGTCCAAAGCTGGTTACGCAAGGGTCAGAGCGATCAGACACCGGATACCGGATACAACCGCTCACCATTGTCTTTCCCGAGTAGCAAGAGTCAACTTGCGCCAACCTATTGTTGTTCCGAGTGCCGGAGGGCTGAGCTCAGATCGTTGACAGGCAGTAAATGAAGTGTACCGCTGAGACACCTTGTCAAAGGACTCAAGGACCATGAAACCTGTTGCCATCTGAGTACTTCCTTACGTAATTAGTGCATGACCTCTTGACTGTGCATCCCAAAGGATTCTACCCGCGCTAGGACAGTTCCACACAAGACACGAGTCAGAGAGGTAGGGTGTTCAGCCCCTCCGAATGTCGTGGTTTAGGCCTGTGCTAGAAGCGAGAGCCTGTCTCCGGGCCATTCGGTACCATTTTGAGGGTGGGAGATGCATACCAAAATAAGAATCTCTTTAACCTCCGCCGCCTTTCCCTGTGACAGCACCTTCAGCCTAGGAGGTAGACCCCTCATGCTCAAAGCACCGCAAGATCGTTAAAGATCGAGCAGTGGAATGGCCCATCTATCGTCGCAACAAGTTGACGTCGTTTGTAGACTATGGCGAGTTTAAACGACAGGTGCCAGTGGTGCACAGCATTGTGACATGCCCAAGGATAATTCTATTGCCAGCTCATGGATCAACTGATCAACAATGTCATTAGCAAACCGATGAGGAGAGACTCATCAATGTCGTTACCATTCATTTTTTCCCCTTCTTTTAGATCCCACCGTCCAGTCCCTCGGTTGTAGCGGTTTTCGCCCCCGTCATGTCCACACTACCGTCAACATTCTTGGACCAGGTATTCACACGCAAGTGAGTGCTTATGATATCTACTGTCGCGCCATTTCCTTGATTCCTTCGGTGAAGGCTATTCGCCTTTGCGGGAACCTCATTACTTGTCTATGATTATCTTCTTAGTCTTCCGCTCGAGGTACGTTTCGTGCAACAGTTGCAAATTAGCTCAGTCGAGACGCTTGATAACAGGTAATGCATATATGGAACGAACCGTGGACACCCGTCAAGGCACTCTTCCTGATCAATCGGTACGGGAATCTGATTGGACAGTCATTCATTATGCTGGAAGAAACCGGCTACCTGAGCCATGGCTCCCGACATGTTTGTCTCCTCGTGTCTGTCTCTTATCTCAAGCTCAGTCGCTCACCAGTTTTGTATCGGCTTCCAACTGTACTCCCCATTCTTTGCAGTCTTTTCTGGAGAATCAATCCGTCGTGAGTACATCAAACCCCAAAATGACCATTTTGTCTTGACGGCTAAGCATAGTTTTTGTTGTAATGCGTGCCTGTGCAATCTCGGGATGCAAGCGCAGTATCGCATTGTTCGTTACTACGGTATACATTCTTTATGCTATAGGTATTCTTGTGCTGTCAACCTACTTGTCACTGCTGAATATCGATGGTGAGTGCACACCCTCGACATTCCATTGACATATCAGGACTTCGTTGCAGTTCTGCAATTCGACTATCTGGACGAAGTTGGTCTATGCGTTGCGTTCATCCCTCGTATGTCTCCCATTCCCCTTGTTCCCTGATCCCAACCCCAGACCATTGTAGCCAATATTGTAAGTTTCTCTTCCCCCAAAAGCATGTCGAGAACGGCTGAAACATTGGATTCTTTAGTGGGCGTTCTGGTTTATATCGTGAGTGAATCATGGCAAGAAGCTCAGCTCTCATTCGTGCAACAGACTATTTCTCGACGGCTTTATACTGGTGTTCGTATGGTGTACCCTGTATCGATTCACCAGAGGATTCCGCAGCATCTACCCGTCAGGATTAATCCGTCTGCTCGCACGAGATGGTGAGCGCATTACAAGCCATTCGCCATTCACCATTCACCATTCTCGCTCTTCTGACGCATCTTGCAGCCCTTTTGTTTTATTTCGTAGGAATTCCTTGTGAATGTCTGGAAGGGCAGTTCTGACTAGTATGCAGGCAACTTTGTTCATGACGTGTTTAGTATCGTATGTTGGTACGTCGATTTGTTTGGCATAGAATCATTCCTTTTTCACTCGGGGATAAAATCAGGACCATCTTTAGTCAGGTAAGGATCGTATGGCACTCGTGGCCCGTGGGACATAGTAGGCTGATAATACATCAAACAAAGGATCCGAGAAGCTTTCTTCAGACATTGTGAGTAGACCCTGCGATGCGCAATCCCGAGTCTATTTCTTTTCTTTGTTTGTTTTCTGAAGCCAACCGCAGGATTACATATCCCGTGCTCACGGTCATCGGCCAACGTCTCGTACTCAACCTCCGAAGATACCGAGTGCAACCGGATAGGGCGTACGATATCAGCCAGGAGGTCAACAGACAGATAGCAGCGCTGGCTGAGGAGCTATCAAGTGACGGGCCGGACCCGGGCTTGGGCTTGGAGTTAGACGAGCTCAGCACAGATAATTGACTGCTGAGGTGACATCAGCTCAGACTCGTGGCAGGTTATTCGATCGAACCACAAAACTGATCAGAGGAGCCCCAGGCAGGTGCCTGGATATTGTACTGCGAGATGGGGGTGGTACCAAATGTTGGTAGCGAAGAGGGCAAAATACAACGCAGCACGCAGTGTCGTACGTTTATTATGATCATGGATCAACCCTGGCGAACTTGATACCGGTTCGGTGCTCGTGTCTGTTCACATAGTTTACATTACGTGTAGTATACGAGCCCCTGGTATCTGTAGGTGGCCAGACTAGGGTAACGAATTTAGAGGTTTTGGTAAGTATAACTCTGCCGACCATGGGGCACGTGTAAGGGCAATTTTCCTCGGACCGGACTGCTCGTTATAGTTTTCCGCCATAGTGTATTATGTAGAGAGACTGGAGTTTGTAGTCTCCGCCAGCGCAGGTCAACATCGTCGTCCGACTGACAAGATCGAAGATCGGCGCAAAGTGGGTGAGGGCGAGGCAGGGCCCCCGAAGAGCCATTACCAAACGTGGGAGTACGTCCTACCGTCGGGATGGAGAAGGAACCTGCCAGGGTGAGAACACCTCTGGAATAGGGATCACGGAACGGAACGCCCTCGCCAGTGGAGAGGACACGTGCATAAGAAGAACGTACTCTGAGGCATCGGGACCACTGGAGGTAAGCACCAAAAACACACGAAGTAATGTGTGGAGGTGCATCTCGTCAACGGAGTACCCCAGGCGTCTTTGCCCACAGCACTTGCCACGCACATCTCGGCTTTTGTGATGAATCGCGTGGGCCGCCAGTGGGCATCAGAAATCAACAAACACGTTACTCACGACGACGGGGGTCGAGGGATGGGAAAATGACGAACGGAAGCACTCTATAGTGGGTGTGAATTTGGCTAAGGGGGAGGTGGGAACGAGAAAGAGCAAAAATCAGGAAGGATGGGTCTTTGATATATTGTCGAGATGATCCCGATAGAGCTCCAGCAATACATGCAGTGCACCTGTATGGAAGAGCCCTTTGAAAAAAGGGATTAAAGGGCGACTCGGATCTCGGGTGAGCCCGACCACAATACCGTGACAAAAGTCTGACTTACTCCATAGCTATCGAATGAGACCCTAGCAGATCACATAGCTTGAAGTTCGACTCAGCATCGCCGGCTCTCGTCGCTTTAGGTCCATCGGTAGCCGTGAGGACTCGCCAGTGACCATATGATATCACTGGTGCCTGCCGTTCGACAGTCAATAGCCCGCATTCCGTTGGTTATGACTTGAAGCTGGAAGCGGAAGCCCGTCGCCGTCGTTGGGGAGACTGTTGCATCTACACGGATTGAGCGGGCTTGGCAAGTTTTCTCAGTTGTTGTACTATAGGTTGGGATTTTATCTCACCTTAGATTGGTGCCCAAGCTTTTTATCCGACCCGGTAACATTTAGGTGGTAAGGGCATCCTTGAATATAAAATGCGCTGTGATCGAGGAGCATACTACAAAGAAGCCCGCGAAAAAGAACTAGAGCAAACATACGAGTGTCCGCAACGTAGTCGAATCGCGAGAAGGTGGGTGTTTGGTGTGTGGAGAAACTACGTTGGAGCCTCAGACCTACACCGGCACTGACAACTGCAGTCGTCACTATCTTGCAAGCTTTCAATGTATCTCTGTCCCAAGGTGTGAAATCCGAGTCCGAGCAATAAGCGTCTTTCGGGGGTCTCGACAGCCTGAACACTCACCCACCATGTCCAGTATTGTCAACGTTTTCGTGGTCTCCCCAGACACGCGATCCGAGCGACGGTTTGACCTCCACATCACCGTCGAGCAGCTCAAGGTTCCGATCTCCCTGACCGTACCACCCATCCCTTGACCGACCACTCAACCTCTTTCTCCACAGGGAAAACTCGAGCTCATTACCGGAATCCCCGTCCAAAATCAACACATCGCTATACAAAACGCCGATGGCGGGACGATCGCCCAGCTTTCGGATGACACCAAACAACTGGGCTTTTACGGATTGACGACCTTGCAAACGTTACAGGTATGCTCGATCATCATTGTCCGTGATCTCCACGATGCGATCAATGTGTGATCTACGCACAGGTCGTCGATACGAACCCCGCCGTCTCATTCACCGGGCAGCTCTCCGACGTATCCCAAGTAGAGAAATTCGAGCTGAGCGACGATGCGTACGCGAAGAGAACAGGTCAGGCCGTCATGGATCACTACCAGGTGATGTTGTCCGTTGCTTAATGGTCGCTCTCCTCTAGATTCCGTACTGGCGTACAAAAAGCGGCACCAAGTGGGCCGGTTTGCGCCACCATCGGAGACGCCTCCACCCGTTGCTCATGTCGACATCCCGATCGGTGCACGCTGTGAGGTCGAATCAGCCGAGGAAGGACTGCATAAACGCGGTACGGTGCGGTTCGTGGGCCAGACGAGCTTCGCAAGGACAGGTGTTTGGGTCGGGATTGAGTACGATGAGCCGATTGGGCGGAATGATGGATCGTACGTTTCTTTCTGTTGCTGTGCGCTCGAACCGTCGTCGTGAACATACCTTGTATAGGATCGAAAAAACGCGGTATTTTACTTGTCGTCCCAATTATGGGGCCTTCGTGCGACCGGATAGGGTGAGCATCGGAGACTTTCCTGTAGAAGACGTCAATTTCGATGACGAGGAGATGTAGGGGGAAAAGTTCGTCGTACGTGCCACCACCCTTGTCTTGTCTTGCCAAGTTCATGCTACTGACTTGTAGCCTATTTTCAGGTCGATTGCAGTCAGGTTCCATCTGATTGTGTAGCAGATACTTAGAATCCGGAAAGCCGATGCGACAAGCTGGGATACTAAGCAACTTCCGAGAAGTGCTTGGTGCTTTAGGACCAGCGAATCTCTGCCGCGCATTCAGGACTTTGTGTCATGTCGGTTGTTGTTTATTCTTCGCGTTGATCATATCGCATTTGTCTGCACGCGGATCCTCGTAAGTGCATTCCAGCTGTGGCAGTTGGTATGTTCAGTGTCTTTGCCAATTTGTGATTGAATTGCCTTTGTTGGTGCGCTCTTGATGGATCGTGAAATACGATACACCTGCTGTCAGGTTGAACTGACACGCATATAGGACGTCTGAATATTTTACGCATCTCCGGCATTTATTACAGGGGTATGCTATGGGACGTGCGGTTTTCCTACTACGTCAAGAGCGCTATGCTGCTCACGGCATCAATGGAGAAAAACTCGAATCGGAAAGTTGGGAAAATGTCCGCCAAGATCGGAAAAAGAAAAAAACCTGGGATGTTTTGGTCACCATGAGAATTATTAGGCTAAGCTTGCCAACTATCGACCCACCTGGCACCGAACAATCAACGATTCCGCAGCAGGGCAGAGATTTTCTGGGCTCCGATTCCGACGGAATTGAACGTGTGCAGCGCCTGACTACCATACCAGGCAGACCAAAATTTTCCTGCTTCCCACCGGTCCTTACGTTCCAATAGATTGACCTCGGTGCCTTTTGGCAATTTTCCACACTGGCATGGGAGTCCACGGACGTAGGGACAAACCGTGCAATTTATCAATCGTCATGGGGTCCGCCACAATCATATCAAGGGAAGCAAACGCCAGGTTTCACCCCTCGAGACATCCTCTATTCAATCGGTACTTTCCAGTATTTCAGGTTAAGCAATCGGGATCGTTTTCGATCCAAGGATTAGTAGGGTCATTCTGATGACAGAATTTTCATTGCGATGAATCTTGTATGCCTGACCAATATGGTAGCACTCGGGTATCACCCTGACTGGGTGGGAGTTATGTTGCAACATCATACACGCAATAAGCGCGTATGTATCCATCCGAGCCGGGAGAGGCCATGGAGTATATGGGCTATGAGAATGGGTCCGACGGAAACGGCCTTCTACTGCTATTGCCATTTCATATGCGTCAAAGTACTCTCGTTGACTCGGTAATGCAAAACGGCCCAGAAGTGCAACAAAACATTGGGACCAGAGAGTGAGAATTGCAATTGCAAGTCAACCAAAAAATCGCGACTGTCCAAGTTCAAATGCCATGTGCACCTGGCCCGTGGCTCGGCTGGACTTTGAAAATCTTGGCCAATGTAGAACGCTTGGTGGAGATGTTTGACATGTCGACAAAAATAGCATTTCAAAGACGGGCGTGCATTGCATCTCCCAGATCATGTCCTCATTGGCAGTCGCGGTTCAACGTACGTGGCGCGGGCAGCTGGCTGCGTTCTTGGTCCATGGGTCGGAGAAAATCACACTAACATTGTCCAGGAAGTACATCAAAAAGTACACTCCTTTAAGTTAGCATCTAACCTGATTTTCATAGTAGGCTGTATATACGATAAGAGACAGGACAGCAGTGCACATTAGTTTACACTGCCTGGTTCAAAGACAGGGCCTTTAAAAGGTATGGGTATTGCACGGGATGTGTGTTTTCTGGAGTATGGGTCAAAAGAGCGTTGAATGTGGGTACATCTTGACTTACGCCCTCAAACAGAATCAGACTCGAGATCCTTCATATCACTGCTCGACATGGGGTACTGCCGATGAAAGCGTCAGTCGAGCAAACGCGCAGCCCTTCCACGTATTACTCACTCCGTCACGAACATACTCTTTCGTAGTGTCGATCTTGATTGAAATACTGTTTGTCATGCGCTGAAGAGATTATTATTGAAACAGTGAGTCCACATTCCATGTTATGTCTCAAAAAAACTACCTTCGATGGATTTCCTATCGCTGGGTTCAATTTTTGCGCGCCGTGACTTTGAAGAGAAAACGACATGCCAGTCTCATCATCACGGCTCTCGCCCCTTATTTCTCTGCGTGCGTTCAAGGTGGCCATAAGGGAGTTACAGTACACTGCAAGACAATGCATCAGTGGAACTTTCCTTGCTCCGGACACAGGACGTACGTCGACCAATGTTGTAGTAGAATGAAATATAGATCATTGCTGAGGGGAACGCAGCATACTATCAAGTATGCATGATCAGCGACGAGCAATCGCATGAGGTACGTGACACGCTCACGGTTACAAGTGAACAAAGGGCACAGACACTGTCGTGCTGTCTGTTAGCAATACGCGTCACGATCGAATCACGAAACCGACCTGGTCAAAAGACCGGTGTTGATACTGAACACGATCTAGACCACACTCGTCTTTCACCGAAAGCAACTCCATCGATATGGACACTTACCAACTTGCTGATCATTGAGTCGGATCTGACGACAACATATTCAGAATGCAAAGTGAAAAAGAATGGAAATATTCACCTGCGGAAACCAGTTCGAGATTTCTGCAGCAAATAACAAAGGAACAAGGCGATGTACAAATCTCCCGCAGCAGCAACCCCGTTGATTGACATAGAAATACCCTGAGCGCGTTGTCAGCAAACTGTTGGTGGGACTGCATCAACGTCATCCACCTTTATCTGAGGAAGGTCTACAAAAGTCTTGATTTTTATCCTTTTCATGTGTCAGCGAAACGTTGCTCAAAGGTAACGACGGAAGAGCGTACCCTTTGACGCAATAAACTACACAGTTTCGCTGGTGTCAATTTCTTTTATGGACAAAATCGTGGATCACCCACCGACGGATAGAGCTGTAGATAGAAAGCCTTTAGTGGGGAAGTGAGAGCCTAGGAGCATGTAACTCACCGAATTCAGTAATAACCCAGAGCATCTAGGTAAAAACATGTTAAGAAGTCAAGTTGCGTGTTCCAAACCACACACAACTTACAGCTGAGCCAGCGAGCAGCAAGTTCTTATTGCTGACTGTCCCAAGGGAGAATCAATGGCGAGATCCAACCGGCAATAGGGAGACTTACGTTTGTAAATCCGCCATGTCATGAAGCACTGGACGAGGAGTGTAGTGAACCCCTAGTATATATGACGAGTTAGGGAAGAGCAATGGAGCCGAACGATCTGCATACATTGAAGTAGACCTCGACCTTGATTACATGACAAGTCAAATGGCAGTCGGCAAAGTAAAACATCGACTTACAATAAGACTCCTGGTAAGGGAATGAGCACAACGGTTTCGTGGAACTAGAACCCACTCACCAGACAACATGTTGAAGCGCATCATAGGATCCGAAGTTGGTGATGAGGTATGTGTAGACTAGAGATGGATGAATACACATATACCGGTGGTGGATGATTGCACTTGCTCATGTGTGTGATGAGTGCCTGATGGCAAGTGTCTGTAATGAGAACGACAGCGACCTGCAACACAAAGTTGGGACAGGACGGAGAGAAATTCGGAAAGAAGACTGACAAGAAGCTTAATGGTCCACGGGTCCGAAGGATAGTGAGCATAGTAATACCAGGTCTGAATGGCAGTGACTAGCGTTTGCTAGATTAATATAGGGTAAACATGAATTCGTATTGGCACCCACGTCCCCATAGACTGTTGGAGGAGGATGAATACGACGGGTGGACCCACAAGGTGATATCTACTCACGCCGCTGCGGTGATGACACCGATGAGCATACAACCAAAACTGGGATAGACGATCAAAGACTGGGGGGGAGAGGGGGGTGAAGAACATACATGCCATCGATTGCCATTGGTACAGGGAGATGAGGAATGAGCAAACGAAGACACGGTAAGGAGCTATTTGAGAGCCATCGAGGTCAGGGATAGAGTTGATCGAGGCCACCCCAACGCCACCGTCGCGTCACTTTGACAGGACGGAAATGGGGTCAATAATGTATATTTCATGCGACCAGTTACCACATGTACATGTACCGTACCTGTCAACATGGGCCCAAAACTTTCCCCTGTAAGGAAGGTGGGCCGTCACATCAGACAGTGTTTCAAAGGCAACACTCCCTTTGAATAGAATTTTTGCGCGTGCGTCAACATATATAACAACTAGCACCTGCCACATGCTTTCTAACCGCTTGCCGACGCCCGGTGCCGTTCTTGATTGCAGATCTATGTTAACATCAAGCCCTTCGGTATGGCAAGGGTGGAAATCCACCCAAATAGGGCCCCATGAAAGTGGTGGTTCTCGTCGGCTACCGCCTCTGCTTCGCTGGCGGTGCACTGGATTCTAGCAGGGGCGGCGGTTCAAGAGAACTGTTCAGTGGCGTCGGCCTTGCGTGGGAATCCTCGTAATTACTGTAAAGCTGCTGATAACTCTAATTTGCAAATTGATCCAAGTTGAACGCAAATTTATTTATTCCGAAAAATATTTCCGAGCTACGAGTCACGACAAGTTGAAGTTGTCTGGTAGTGCTTACTTGGTTGATTATCTATGGACTCGTCAAGGACCTGTAGGAATGCCACGATCCGACGGATCGCGCAGAAGGATTTATAAACCACAACACATTCAATGGCCCTGCTCAATTCCTGTAGATCTACGTTGATCAAATAGTGTAGACGACGGTCAAATATTGACATGACATCGAGGTAGGCGGAAAAATGGAGCCCATCCGATGTGGAGCGTTTAGGGTCGTTACTCGTGGCATCCGACGTCCTCCGGCGTTTTTGACAGCGAAAAATATCCCCGAGTACTCCGGGGAGATTTGTTATACGTACAAGGGTGGGGCAATCCGAAAATTCGAGGCCAGCAAGGTTCCACTACTTGCTAGTACTTGCGTACACATAACCCTCTCAGGGAATATCGGAATCCTTAGTTTCGATCGCATCCAATGTAATACCCGGTTCGTCGCCACGTGGCTAGTTTTGACCGGTTTGGGCTTGATCGCTCAAGGGCCCACATACCGCCAAACCATGTATTTTCGCTCAGGAGCTGCTAACCCCAACCCAAATAACTCGAGAGGGTGTTATGTATTACGTTATATCCCAATACTATCACCTACCCGCCTTTCGGCACTTCACTAAACCCACAACATCTTCACCGATTCACTATTTCTTGTACTATTCCTATACCTTCCAAGCTGAACGAATAAAAATAATAGAGTAGTTGTTGGGGTCGTGAAGTTGGCCTTTGTCAAGCTGACTGTCACTCGCAGAGCGTGGGAATGTACCCACTAATTAGACACAATACTAGTACATACTACCTGCAGCCGGAGTTTGAATCCAGCGCTATGGCGATCCGTGACAAAATATGACCGGTGCTGAATGTGATAGTACCACTAGTGGCACGATAGACCAATAGACCAATTGCAACAATGCATTTGAGATGACACAGAGAGATTGGCAGTAGCACATCTCCAAATGTTTATGGTCATTTTCGTTAAATCTCACACTCCCTCACAACCCACGCCCACACCTCTAAGAGGTTATAGGGGAGTCGACCACACGCCACCATAACTGGCAGTAGTGGGGTGCTGTTTATTGACTACTCGGCTCGCCATCACCCCCTAAGGGGGATCCACCTCTGACCAATGGACCTCATGAACTTCACACACGCAGGCCCATAGATTACTCCGGTAAAAGAAAGACTAGAACGAACGAATGAGTGAGTAGAAACGAGCGTAGGCAACTAAGGTATCAAGGGGCCCGGTATAACACAAGATCGAAAACATGGCATCGACACATAATCATCGAGGAGGTAACTGGGTTTCTGTATCCAACATGCAACACTTGGCGGACACGTTCATGACGCCGTGCTATTCGTGCCATTGATGTATGGCGCGCACACGTTGGAGTCGTTGTAAGCAGCGGGATTCTTTGTGAGGAATCCCATTTCAGCGCCCTCGAGATAGGACCTAACGAGGTTCGTCGTCAGTCGCTAAGCAAAGTACTCGCCCCGTGTTACACACCATTGTCGGGCCAAACCGGTTCCGTTCGTCTGGTCGGAGATCTCGGTCTTGAAGTTCCAATACTAGGTTCGGCTGAGGGAGACGATCTCGACTGGAGAAATGACGCATGCTTACAATCCATCCAGCACCTTTGCTGTAAGACCACTTCTGGGCATCTGCCCACTTATAGAGGAATTCGTCCGTGGCGCTGAATTCAGTCGACAGTCCCCATTCGCCAAACCAGAGAGGCGAGTCACCGAGGGCGGCATCATTTTGGATGCGCTGCAGGTCTGAGTTTATGGCAGGGTGAATAACGCATCTCAAAAACACCACAAAATGACTTACTGCACACGCTCGTTAAGTAAGCGTCCGGATTCGCAGCGGCAACACCCTGGAAGACAAGGTGAGCAAAGTGCCAAGAGATATCATGTCAGCTGCATTACCCCGAACCTTGAATGCGTGTGAGTAAAGTCATACAAGAGATGATCAGTGACTTACGAGTAGTACAAATGGTTGTCGTATCCCTGAGGTCCAATCGCAGCATCTGCGGGGTTGGGTGGGTTGTTGTACTGCCAATTGACGTCCATGAAGCTTGTGGTAGTATAAGTCATACCATGGTGCTGCACACGGTGAGAACCTTACCTGGTAGCCAACGAAGATCGGGCGGATTGGAACGAAGACGATGTCAAAACGCTTTGGAGCCCGAACTGGACGCCAATGTCAAGGAGAATAGGGATAGCATCCTGAACTGCCGTTGCAACTTGAGTATTGAACAAAGGCGACGAAGATACGTCACTAAGAGCAGCAGTAAAGTTGGTCGACGGGGTAGAGATGTTCAACGACATGCCAGAAACCGGAATGCCAAGAGTGAGCTCTACAGCACGAACAGTTAGAACAAAGTTTTTCTGGACTGGAGTACAACATCAGAGTCCAATTAAGTCAATATACATTGGGGAACATACATTCACCGTAGTCTGGTGTCTGCGAAGCATCCATGATAGGTTCGTTAATGGCCTCAATGGCGAAAACACTGCCAAAGTTGGGATCGAGATGTGCAAGGGTGGTCATCACAGCAGTCCAAATCAATGCACGGTGATAGTTATAGGGTGTCTAGTAGGCAATATCGTTAGGTTGTGCCATATATGGTGACATGCGAACGGACATAAAACTGGACATCGGTGGTGCAGCTACCATGCAGTCAGCCTCAATGAACTTGTGCCGACGCTAGACCACGTACTTTCCAGTGAATTGTGCTAAGGACGTCTGAACACCTGGCAGCGCATGGTGATCCAAAATTGCCTCAATTCCTGCATTTTTCAGCCATTGCAAGCCACGACGCTGACAAATCGGCCCCATGATGTTGGAATTGTGGAACTCATTTCTCGTTTTTGGGCACATACTAGGTAAGTAAGACCTCCACGAGGGTACGTTTCTGTCGGCCGGTTTACGAGTGCTTCGACAATCCAATATCCGAGCTGAACGATTGACACGTCTATTAGAATGGAATAGAATGTGGATATGCATACATACTGGCACTCGAACTGTGTTGATCCCTAGCTCTTGTAATTGACTAACGTGGGATTCAGTGAACCAGGTATCCCAGTGCTGCGCAAATTTCTCGTCAACGGTATTGGGATACGCTTTGGCGAATGCACTAGGTATGGGTGAGATACGAATCGTGCTATGGAGCAAGTCCGACTTACAATTCGGACATGATGCAATCTGCGCAATTTGAACACGATTCTCCACCCATGTTCTGCCATTCTGAAGGCCGTCAGGACGAGCGCATATCAGAGTAGAACCGGCGCTTATACCTTGAGGGAGCATCCACGGCTCGAGCACAAGCCTAAACCGCCAACGGGATCAATAGTCCAGTGAAAAACAAAGTTGAGCTACACCCACCATGAACCGAGGTTTACACCATATATCTTGTGGTTTGGCAGTCCAGCAAAGACCTGCGAAAAGAGCGTCGAAAAGAGCGTCGAAACGAGGGATAAACCCAACAGTGGGGTCCTCATCGTGGGGTTACGGAAAGACTGGAACTTGGACTTGCGAAAACGAAAAACGCGTAATATATATCCTGTTCGGGTGCAAGAAGAGCCGAAATGGCCCACAGTGTGTGATCACGATAGGAACCAATGTTACAGGAAACTGAAGAACAACGTCCAGGAGTAGAGTACTACATGAATTGCGGTGGTGGAACGGGCTTCTGACCTTCTACTGATGGGTTATGGTAGATTTTTGGGCTCTGTGCGTTCGAGCCGAGTAAGTGGTACACATCATATCCTACCTTTACAGCGGCGCGTTTTGCGATGTCAGGGTGGCTTATATGCCAGTGTTGCAGCCCAGGCTGTCGCTGGTTAAAGTGTCCCCTTGTCATTGTCAAGGGATGGCTGTGGTGGGTTTGAGATGAGTCCGCGAGCGCGTCTGTACGGCGGTAAAGGGACCACTACAGCCGCCTTCTGCGTCCTCGGTCACGTTATCCTTCGCCGCCATTCGCGCGCTCAAGAACGCGGTTGGTTTCGTACTCGCCCCAGTTTCAACCCATCGTATCTACGACCGACGTATCTCCAGCCGACTCGGAGATGGGCGCCTGCATGACAGCCGCGTCAGGATCTCGCAGCCTATCACCCACTGAGAGACGCTGCCACATCGTCCAATTCGTAAGAACAACGCAAATTGGTGCTTGAACTCCCGGGAAGGCTGTCACTGGTTGGTGATCAAGTACCCATTTTCACAACATTTTGTTGATTCCCGGCGTCCTCACGTCAGCGTACACATTATTTTCGTAATAACGCGGCAGACCTCATATATACCAGCCTATCATATCACAGTCAATATAGCGCTTATTGTTGGCACGGCTCTTCATTACCAGTTGATCGGGTACGCGAAATAGGTCAAGGCTTCCTCGGCGCCGGACTCCCCCATCCGATCGGGTTGGACGTCCATGAGCACGTAAGCGATGACATCTCGGATACTAGCTTGTCGCCCTGTTCCATGTCGGATGCGAGCAACGGCACACAAGTGCCCCGCTCGGAGAGCTCTCTGAAAGAGGTCCCAAAGAAATGTGTGTCAGGGCCTGCAGAAAAGGACTCGAATGTGCAATCGCAAGACTTTCCCGAGGGTGGCTTTACAGCGTGGGCAACTGCCATCGGCGCGTGCGTGCAGACGCAATTTTCCCCCTCGACAGTCTTGACGAGTCTTGAACAGATTTCTTGTCCAGTTTAGCACGTTCGGGTGAGCTGTTTGAGCGCAACCGAGTGCTCGCGTAGTACTGTGGTTGTCTTTCCAAGTCACTGACCAGTTGTCTCCGATCACTCAGATACTCGCTCTCATTTGGGGTGTACCAAGGTACGGCGGACATTGCTCTACTCGACTGGATCGTCATTTAGCTTGAATCTCTTGAGATTTCTACGCTCAAACGTACATAACTAACGAGACGTCCTCGACCATCGCGTGAGTTGCCCACCTTGCGATCGTATTCCTCTGTTTCACACGTGCCACGTCGAAGATGGGTCGGGAGCACGAACGCATTTTTGTTCGAGATATGCGGGCTCGCAGCAGGCAGGCTGTACGATCGTGGTTATTTGTGAGTCCCACATTGCAGATCACCGTCTTCGTTTCGACCCGTCCACATCTAGTTATCACCTCCTCTATGGGGCATCCTTGCTGCAGGTCTTTTCCCTTTTCATGCTTTCACTGGCGCGTCCAGATAACTATTATCAGGTGCGCATATACCATGTGTAAACCCTGTCACACAGGACTAACAGGGACACCAAGGTCTTTCTTGCTCAGGGCATCGGATCTGGATGTGCCGCGGGGCTGCTGTACGTCCCCTCCATGGCGATCGTGTCCCAGTACTTCAGCAAGCGCCGCGAACAAGCCATGACGTTTGTCTCTTCCGGCGCTTTTCTCGGTGCAGTGGTGCACCCCATTATGTTGAACAACACGATCAATGGCCAACTCGGTTTCGCAAACGGTGTTCGCGCCAGCGCCGGACTCATCACCGGGCTCTTGCTGATCGCCAGTCTGTTGATGAGAACAAGACTACAGCCTTCCGAATCGCGCGCCGACTTTGTCGTCGCCGCCAAAAAATGTGGCCGAGACAGTGCGTTCATCTTTGGATGCCTTGGGTACGTCGCATAAATCCTCTCCCCAACGAACACCATGTTCCGTTTGACACTGTCCATACAGCCTCTCCATCTTTGTAGTAGCCTTTTATTATCCCTTGTTTTATCTTCAACTCGACTCCGTGAAACATGGCTTAGGAAATACCTTTTCCTTTTACTCAGTTGCGTCGTGCCTTTTTCGTCGCATCCATGTCGAATGGTCTAATTCTAACGATGGGGAAACAAACAGCTCGTCATCATGAACACTTCGAGTTTCATCGGCCAACTTTGCTCTACCGTCCTCGTTGGGTACTTCTCTGTCCCCGTCGTGATCATCATCGCTACTTTTTGCGGTGCCGTCATTTTCTTTGGGATGATCGGTCTACACACGGTAGCCGGCGTCGTCGTCTTTGGCGTTCTGTACGGCTATTTCGCCGGAATATGTACGTCCCTTCAAGTTGTGTTTGACCAGACCCCCGATCGATGGGTCCGGATCTGCGCATATCATTCAACCCGTGCTCGTGCCCAGATATGGCCTTGTGGACGCCCGTCATGGCGTTGCTCACCCCCGACCTCTCCGAACTAGGGTAAGCCGCGTTCATATTTAACGTCAACCGCACCCTCGTCGTCTGAACACTCGTACCACCTCCCGTGCTTGTAACAGGGTCCGCATGGGCATCTGCTGTGCAGTGATGGGTACGTTCTTCCAGTTTAGGCCCACGGGTACGACCGCGCACTGACGTGTGTGCCGTAGCGATCGGCGGTCTCATCGGTAAGATTGAGATTCCCATGTCTGTTTCCCATCTAAATCACTTACCTTTTCTTCCCCTTCCCCCATCTCCCCTCCCCACGCGCGCCGCAGGTCCGCCAATATCCGGCGCCCTCCTCACGCCTGCATACATCTGGTGGCGAGCCGCCGTCTTCAACGGGGTAAGTCGCATGCCCTTTCCTCGTGCAGTTTGGGTTTTCGGCTCCCTGAAGCATCCGACGTACGATACTGATTTGTTGGTGCCTCGTTGACGATTATGTTCTACAGATCGCAGGCATCGTCGGATGTATCATGTTCGTCGTCATGCGGTGCATTCTCGTCCGACGGTCCAAAGCGATGTCTGTCTCTGCGCCAGCGCCAGGGTCGGAACAGAGTGCCCACGGGCCCGGCCCAGGCCCACTGAACCCCAGGGCCATCAGTCCTGATCAATAGAATAGAGTACAACACAAACATCGAATCAGCGCGCCATTTATCATGCGTCGCTCATGTATCAAGTATGACTCCCTAGACGCATCGTACCAAAGATTTCAAGCTCAATTATATTATCGGTTGTCTATATCGCATTCATTGTCACGTACAACAGAAAAGAGAAACTACTAGAGAACACGAGCAACATCGGCACGTTCAACGTGGAAAGGGGGGTGGTGAGATTGCAATCCGAGTCATGTACTTAAGACAGTAGACCAAGAGAAACAATTCGACGTNCCCCGTTCTAAGCATACAGATCATCTTCTTGTGTGTCGTCCTG
>JBBPNQ010000179.1:0-27506 GCA_038090975.1 Boletellus pseudochrysenteroides
TCCCCTCAATCTCTGCAAGTCTCCTCACACCCTCCCAACCCATACAGCCCCATACCATGATGTTTCCTCCACCAAACTTGACTGTGCCCTGGACCTCTCTTTCAATTAATCCCTCACCAGCCTTTTTCCATACCCACTGCCTTCCATCTGATGCAATTCTGTTGATTTTAGTCTCATCTGACCAGATTGCCCTCTTCCAGTCCTCTACAGTCCACTCCTTGTACTTCAAAGCAAAGTCCAAGCACTTCTTCCTATGCATTGTACTAAGCAATGGCTTCTTCTTCTTCACTACAGCCTTGAAAGAGTTCTTCCTAAGGAGTCTTCTGACTGTTTCCGAGGAGACTGGGTTGGAGATGATGGCATTGATGTGTTTGGTAGCTTGAACAGCATTAGAAGCCTTGCCAGTAGTGATTTGAGTGATAATGGACTTCTGGGAGTGAGTAGAAAGCTTTGAAGGACGTCCAGAAGAAGAGATCAATTGAGCAGGAAGGATGTCCTGGAGTATCCTGGATGCAGTAGTTCTACCAACACCAGCTCTGGAGGCAATCTGACGAATAGAAAGCCCATTGGAGGCAAGAGAGAGAATGTTTTCCTTCTTAGCAGAGGAGATGGGGTGCATTGTGGAATTATGGAGTTTTGAGAAGATTGATCTTGGTTAAATAGCTTGACTATAGGTCCCATTATAGATAATATCACCATGGTAACAATCTGTAGGTAATTGGTTGCTATAGAAATAGTGGAGCATCAGATTCTGATATATCTAAATGACACTCACATAATTGTCCCAATGAGTACCAGTTTTGAATTGCATATATCTCCATGGATTCTGACCCATATTACATAATTCATTTACTGTTGTCTAGCCCCGAGTAAATTCTTCCATAGATACACCAACACTTTGTTTGTATTTGTTTGTGGTCAGGAGTTATTCAACACACAATCAAAAAGTACAAATCATTGGGACAATTTTGTGAGTCACTGTATCACTGGAGAGTCATGTTATTGTGTAATTATGTCCTGGAAAAGGGTGTTAACATCAGGAACTACATTTTTATCTTCTCATCACTGTGAGCCATTCTTGTCAAGTGTTGTTCCATGAGAAGAATTTTCCTTTTGGACTTCCTTCACATGATTTAGATTCTGCTCTTCACCTCCATGGATTCATGTGGTGTTAGCTCCTTGGATTCTTTCAGCTGGAAGAATCTAAACCTATGTGCTGTCCTGCTCAATGCTAACAGCATGGTCTTTGTGGCAAGAGAGTGCATCAGCCTTTCCCATTGAGAAACTGGGTTTTTTGACCAAAAGGTAGTTAAATCAGGACAAGTATTGGGCCCATGTGGCCTGTTGCCAATTTAGATCTTGCTTGACCATGAAATATCGTAAGTTCACATGGTCCATCCAAATTTCAAATTGGAACTTAGCCTCTTCCAGATAGTGGCACCATTGCTGAAGTGCAAGGATGATTGCCAGCATCTCTTTATCTACAATGGGGTAGTTCTGTTGTTCTGGTGTCATGGCATGGGAAGAGAATGCAACTAGGTACCACCTCCCTTCCTTTTTGATCAATAACACTCTGCCTATAGCAAAGTCCAAGGCATTGATTTCTATGTGAAACTATTGGTCATTATCCAGGTAGGCTAACACTGGTGCCATGGTGAACTATTCCTTTAAATGCTCAAAGGTAGCATTCTTCTTGTTAGACCATACCCATGGTTGGTCCTTTTTGATGAGGTCATTCAAGGGGCAACTTATTTGGGAGAAATCCTTGATGAACTGTCAGTAGAAATTGGCTAATCTGAGGAAGCTTTGAACTCCTTGGATATTGTGCAGTGTCAGCCATTCAGTTATTGCCTTTACTTTGTTCTGTTCTATCTTAATTCCATTTTGAGATATGACCATTCCCAGGAATTTCACTTTTTTTATGAAGGAACATTTTTCAGGTTTGACAAACAGGTCATTTTCCTGTAGGGAGTGCAGTACTTCCCTTACAACATCAGCATGCTGTTCACAGGTCCCATTGGTAAAGATCATGAGATTGTCTGTGTAGATGATGACACATTTGTCCATGTTGGCAAATATCTCATTCATCATGGTCTAAAACATCATGGGGGAGTTGCATTTTCTGAAGAACATGACTATTGGTTTAAAGCTCCCTCTATGGTAGATGAAGGCTCCTTTCCATATGTCCTTTTCTTTGACCCTTATGTTGTTATACCCCCACTGTGGGTCAATCTTTGTGAACCAACTAGATCCTTTAACCTTATTAACTAGTTGGGAGATCAGGGGCAATGGGTAGTTGTTTTTAACTGTCCACTCATTGAGGTAATGGTAGTCTTGGACCATTTGCTTCTTGCCATCTTTTTTAGGCATGAAGAAGACTGGTGATGTTTGTGGTGATTTGGATGGTCAGATGTATCCTTTCCATAGTTGTTTATCTACAAAATTCAACACCTCCCTTTGTTCTTCCACAGATAGTGGGAAGATTCTTCCTTTTTTAGGCATGAATCTCTCTTTGAGATCTATTGCATGGTCCCAGGACTTCCTTGAGGGAAGAAGTTCTGAGACTTTCTTTGAGAAGATGTCAAGGTATTTGTGATACTCCTTAGGGATTTGCTCTTTCAAGGGCAGATGCATGGGTTTTTCCTTTTTCAATGCCTTAATTTTAGCATAGATGTAGGGGGTGTTGCTAATCTCCTGTTTTTCTAGGGACTGTAGAAACATGGCTCTGTCTGAAAGGAGATAGCAGGTTTTGGGGCATCTGGTCATTTTTACCACACTCTTTGTCCAGTCTATTTTGGGGTTGTGCTTCTGAAGCCACATATGTCCTAGAATTAGGTTGTTTTGTCCTAGATTAGTAACTTTGGCTGCTACATGCTCCTGATGTCCTTGGTATTCTATGATTAGCTCTGCTTCATGGGTGATGGTGCTGGCAGAGTTTTGAGTTCCATCCATGTTGTACACATGTAGTGGTTGCTCAACTTTGGTAATGGGTAATTTTTTATTCCTGACCCATTCTTGGTTAATAAAAACCCTGTTGGCCCCACTATCCAGCAGTGCTTTGCAGAGGACTCTCCTTTCCTTGTTAGTGACAGTGCACACATTTATGTCCACCAAGACTTTGTTTTTGATATTGAAAGACCTAATGCAGATCTGTTCCAGGGTTTCTTTTTGAGGTATAATATTTTTATTGGTTATGATCAAATAAGCCTGCATTCCTGTGCAGCAAGCCCATCTAGAGACCTGATCTTGATAGAAGTAGAAATAATGTCCATACCCATATGTACAAGGTGCCTATCTACAATATCCTCATTATGTATCTCTGATATTTGTCCTTTGAGAGCCTGACCACCCAGTTCAGTTAAGCTCCAAATTCTTTTTCCAATGCATGCATTTCATTTACACTAAGTAACAAAACTGTTGCAATGTTCTACTATTTTATAGTGTGTGCAGTATAGCATGTCAGTGTGTGGAAATATTGCTTAGCACTAGTGGGAAGAAATGAAGTATATACCCTTGGCTATCTGTAGCATCTTTGGTCATGTGACCTGGATAGGTGGCAGTGGAGATATTGCTATTTTAAGACAGCCATGCCATTGCAATAGTTTGTTGCTGACTTAGGAAAGTTTGAAATCATCAAATTCTGATGGGTTGTGACATAAGCAATGTGTAGTGTGATCTATAATAAGTCCAACAGAATACAAACACACCAAAACATCACTCTTAATCCACTACCACCACTATAAAATCCCTCTCTACTTATCAGATCAATCAAATCATTTCTTTCTTGGATCTGGGTCAATGTTATGATCTACCGGGAGACCACTATTTTTTTTCCTTTCACATCACCACATTGGACTTATCTTTCATTTCCGTGATTACCTTCCATCATTCTGTAATGTTCTATGATGTTCCACTTGCCTCATAATTGTGCTTACCCTCCCACCTGATGCTGTCACATCATTATGCCTATTTCTGTTCCCTTTAGCCATCTTGTTTACTCTCTTGTCCATTGCTTTCACATTCTCTCACTTCTCTATGCTTCTTTGACCTTCCATCACTTTCCAAAATGTTCCATGGCTAGAGTATAAATACCCTTGTAGCACTAAGTTGTACTTTAACCTAGTTCTACTTGAAATCTACCCTAGTCTCGTCTCCTTTGTCCAGGCAACCCAGCCCTCTCTCAGTTGCTGCAAGGACATTCACCTAGGGCATCCTTGACCTTTGTCCCTTTAGTTGGGAACCTCCTCACCTTCAATGCTTCACCCAAGCAAACCTTTGTTCTTAGATCCCCTTGGTTGGGAAATGCTCCAGTGTAGTAAGCCTTCACTTTGTCTTAGTAGTTCGAGTCTACACATGTACCCACCAGGTCCAAGCGTAACAATCAATCTACTTGCCAAATATCTGATTCTACTGGTGTACACCACTCTACCATTAGTGCAGTTCACTCTAAACTTTGTCCTGACCTGGCTAGGTCCTTTGGTGGTTGTTCTTCTCTCATTACACCTGTTGACATGCAACATGCCATTTGTCTTATTGAAACTGGAAAGGCTGAAAATGCTGTCCAGGTCACAAAGACTCTTCAGGATTTCAAGAACCACATAATCCCTCCCTAGACTATTCATCATCACTTGAAAAAGCAGGGGTGAAGGCTATGATAAAAAAGAAGTACCCTCATCTTACCACTACTTATAAAAAGGTGGGACTGGACTTTGCAGTGAGTCACCAACACTGGACTATAGAGGACTGGAAACAGGTTATATGGTCAAATGAGACCAAGATCAATCACATTGGGTCAAATGGCAAGAGATGGGCATGGGAAAAGGCAGGAGAGAGCCTAAGTGATAGATTGATACAGGAAACAGTCAAGTTTGGAAGAGGTTCTCTGATGATATAGGGCTGTATGACCTGGGAAGGAGTTGGTATGGCATGCAAGATTGATGGTAAGATGGATACTGACTTCTACATACAGATTATGGAGGATGAACTCCAGTAAACCTTAGAGCATTTTGGAAAAACTCCAGATAACATTTTCTTCTAGCAAGACAATGACCCTAAGCATACCAGCAAAAAGGCCAAGGAGTGGTTTTCTCAGCATGGGTTTGAGGTAATGGTATGGCCAGCTGAGCTTTGGGAGAGAGTACAAGTGGAATGGGAGAAGATAAAAGTTGCAGAGTGTCAGAGGTTGATTAAGAGTATGCCCAGGAGGGTTCAGGAGGTTATTGAGGCCAAAGGAGGATACACTTCATACTAGTTTATAATACCCTTAATGTAAGCAACAAAACTATTACAATGGCATGGCTGTCTTAAAATAGCAATATCTTCACTGCCACCCAACCAGGTCACATGACCAAAGGTGCTATAGATAGCCAAGGGTATCTACTCCATTTCTTCCCACTAGTGCTAAGCAATATTCCCACACCCTGACATGCTATATATACTGCACACTACAAAATAGTAGAACATTGCAATAGTTTTGTTGCTCAGTGTACCTGCATGTTGTAGAAAAATGCCTTCATCTCCTTGTAGTTCATTCCTTGTATGACTCAAGGAGATCCTGAATTGCTTGGTGAGCTCAAACTGCCCGTCATAGCTAGAGGTTCTGTTCCCTCTAGTGATCATACCGCAGTATACTTTAAGCACCTATGAGGTACCCTTCCCCAAGGAAGTGGCACTCACTACACTCTTTTCTTGGACTGGGACAGCTCCATCTGCTGTGGCGCTTTGCCTGGTGGCCTTCTTGTTCACAGTTAAAGCATTTGGGCTTACCATGGCCCACAGTAGAGATGTCCATTGGTTTGCTGCATTCTCCAAAGGTCCTTGAGCCCGATGGGGAATCCCTGGAGGAGGCATTCTGGGATTCAGAACGCTTGAAGGCTTCCATAGAATTCCTGACTTGGGTAATCTTTTCAATGTAATCAGCAACTGTTTCTTGCCAATCATTGTTTAGATATATTTGCTGCATGATGGGTTCTGCAGTATTTCTTTCAAGGAGTTGAACCCCTTTCTAAGTCCAAGACTCTGGCTTCTTGGTAGCATGCGAGCAAGTACATGGTGAATTTTTGGAATTTTTCATCACCCCTCATGAGGCAATGTTTGAGGCAATGTTTGGCCAGGTCAGCCTTTTTTGTGGTCATGAACCATACCTTGAGCATGGTGGTGAGCTCCTTGTCCTCAGGCCACCCATGCAAAGATCCTCCCAGATATTTCTTAATTTGGACACAAGCCCATTGACCTGTGTGGTTTTTGTCAGCTTCCCTTAACTTTGGTCCAGTCTGCATGAACACCATGATTGCCCAGTCCTTGTTGGTTTTGAACACCTTAGTGTTGGCGTCCATGTAGAAGTGTAGATTGAGCCACCAGGACTCAAATTCTCTGCATGATCTGACAAACTTCCCTGAATCCGGGACTCTTTTCACCTTCTTTGTTATGGTAGTCATAACTACTGCTTGGGGTTTTTGCCGAGCTTGGAGGGCCATCAGCTGGGCCTGAAGTGAATTAATTGTCATGAGCAATGTGGCAACATCTAGACCAGGAACTGCTCCGGTTGGCTGCTGCACAGCCTGCGCTCTCATTCCAGCAAACCCAGTATATGTTGGATCTGGGTACATCCTGGTTAGTCCTTGGATGAAGCTGTCTTCACTGTTGAGGTCCAAGATGTTGTTCAGGGAAGGGGGAGAGTCGGATGAGTATGTTGTTTACTTGTGCTGGTATTGGTGCCAGCTCATCTCATAACCAATTAGGGATTTCTTGTGCCCTTCCTGAATATGTGTTGGGAGGCTTGGTTTTGGTGATAAAAATCAATATACTCCTATCAGTGGGAGTAGAGTTTGTCTGGTGCAGGGTGTTGCCAATATGTCTGAAACTGGCAGATAGGAAGTTGGAGAAGTGTAGGGGAAAATACTTCACAAGGATTAAAATCTCTCCAGCGAAGATCCAATTGGGTCAATGACCTTTCCCAACTAGGATATGTATCTAGCATACATGATCAGTGAACACAATACCACTCTTGTGCTGATCCATAGGTGTGTTACCAACTACGGGTAAAGAGAAAAATGTGCCTCATGAAGACACAGAACATATTCCAGGAGAAGTTTGAACTATCATATAGGGGAGGGATCAGCTGCTTTAATGCCTCTCAAGGCAACCCTTTGTGGTAGACCTAAGGTTGTTCCACCTGCATGGCTATAGGGCTGAGGTAAACATAATAGAGTATGATAGTTTCTGTTGAGCCTTGGGGCTGGCTATGTGTTTCTTTTACCGCTGGGAAGTGCAGGAAAAGATGTAAGTTGTAGTGGGTAGGGTTGATGATGGTGGTCAAAGGGTAGTCAAGTTCTATGTAAGCGACTGCTAATCCTATACAGGACCAGGGCCACCAACAAGAGCTTGTGAGGGAAGGTGATCAAGGAAAGCTAGCAGGGAATCCCACAAAAACTTGACTAGAGTTTTTGGGGCATTTGGATTCAGGTTTGTATACCAATACATGTGTTTGTACATATTGGCTAAGTGGTCCATGTGTGTGTGAGCTAGAATGTTCTACACTACCGCAAAGATTAATGGGGCCATGCGTGAGGTAATGGAATGGAAGAGGAAGTGACAGAGATTAAAAGAGTGGGGTATCATGTCATAGTGATATCAAAGCCATTGGAAAGCGGAAAATCAATGGTGAAAGTATGGAGATTTCTGTCCATGGAGCGTCGGGAATAGGAAGCGGGATAAGCATTCCAGAAGTAGCTTGATTAGATTCTTTGATGCATGTACAATGATCACAGTAAGAAACATAATTCTTTAAAAATGTGGACATGCCAGGCCACATGTAAGACCATTAGAGAAGATCTGAGGTTTTATCAAAACAAGAATGACCAGCAACAGGGGTGTCATGAGGGAGACGTAGGAGTTCCATTCTAAGATCTTGATCATCAGGGATATAGATCTTTCTGTGAGAATCGTGAAGAAGAAGATCATCAGCAGATTCAATGCCATAAAGTTCTTTTGGGCGTGAGACATCTGATTATGGAATGAAGCTTATCATGTAAGATGTCAGCGTCAGTGGAAATAAGAACTTTCTGTAGTGTTGCAATCTGCATGGAAGGAATAATGAGAACTTGTTTGTTATCTATTTCTATTTCAATTGTGTGATCTTCACAATGAGAGAGGGCATTGGCTTTACCCATAGAAATACCAGCTTTATGAAGCCATTTGAAATTGAAACAAGTCAAGTATTGAGCCCATTAGGCTTGACAACGATTACGGTCTTGTTGTTTCATAAACCACTGAAGGTTTACATCATCATTTCAAATTTTAAATTCAAGGTGAGTACCTTCTAGGTAATGACACCATTGTTCTAGACTGCGGATGACACGGAGCATTTTTTTGTCAGCAACTGGGTAGTTGTGTTCTTCCGGAGTCATAGAATGAAACAATAAGGCAATAGGATGCCATTTGTCATCTTCTTCAATAGACAACACCGCACCAGTGGCAAAGTCAGCAGCATCTGTTTTGAGGCAGAAGAAACAATCAATGTCAGGATAGGCAGCCAAAGACTCAGGACTTTGTTGGCCTATTTAAGCTTCTGAAGCTTTCATAATGCCCTGTCAGGCTTGGCAACAGGATGAAAATATTCTCAGAGGTCTTTCTCCAAGGTATTCCATTTATTGTAAGTGAGCGCATGCAAAGGAACCAACACGAGTGCCAGTCATTCGAGAGAGAACAGTGACAACCGCATTGTAAGAATGATGGATGATGGGATCTTGATTGACTGATAGCCAATCAGTAATTTTTCCCACCATTCATTAAACTTCTTGATTTCGCCATTGAAATTACGAGGATCTACAAAGGCTTCAATTTTCTTCGAGATTTTGGTAGTAATGGAAGAAGATATAGCAGAAGCAAGGATTTGAGTAAATGCTTGCTCGAGTTCTTCATTTGCTTTGTGAAGGTTATTGGAAAGCGTGGCCATATTAGCTGACATGAAACCAAATTAAGTGTAGATAAGGGAAAAATGTTGCGTAGGGTCTTTTTCTTCAAGAAGCTGATCTAGAAATTGCAGAGAACAAAATGTGCTGGGAGGAGAATTAACCATGATGGAAAGCTAGAGGGCTTCTATTTCTCCTTTGGAAAGAAAAAGGTTTGATTCAGTGTCAAGGGCAAAGAACCACTCGGGTATCTCTAGGAAGCGATCAGTAGCTTGTTTGCAATAACAGTGATCTCTCCGAGATATCCTTTCGGCTATTTCATAAGGATCATAGGAGATGTAGTGAGGTTCGCAGAGAAGAATGATTTGTCTTTCTTCTAAATCAGTGAGTTCTTGCTGATGAGTGAAGGCACAAATAGCATGATCAAAGATTGCAAGCCTATTGGCATGTTCAACAATATACCCACTGTATAGGTAAGCGAAAATGCAGTTTCTGGTATCACAAATGATGTTATCAGGAAGTTAATCAACAACTTGATCAGGGAATTCTTGGTTCACGAATCAGAGTGGGATTCCAAACAGGGTTTTGTTCTGACCAAGGGTCATTGCCTAAACCTGAATTGTCAGCTGGGCTGTTCCAATTGGCTTCTTTTTCCGAGGGAACTGGTTCAACATCCAGGAGTAAGGGATGATTAGAATGTTCTTATGGTGCAGCTACAATGGGAGCAACGGTGGCAACAGGAAGGTTCAGAATGGGAGCATACACATAGGCCACGAGAGCACGACCAATGACAACTGAGAAGTTGTTATGTGAGAAGTGGATTTGGAGGATAGGGGTTCTCCAAATGCAATGTGACGATAACCCAAGTAAATGAGCAAGATGAAAATTATAGTGATGACTTGAAGAATAAACTTGAGCAAGGAGTGAAGGATTCTCTTCAAGAACATAGAAGTGAGAATGAAGGCAAATAGAATAACTTTTGTAGGGGCTGAAAAGCCAATACAAGAGTTAAAGATCCATGTGAAATTCGTCTTCTGAGTGAAAAAGGAAAGGAGCTGGAACGCATGGGATGAGGAAGGTGCTTGGGATGCAAGAAGGGGTGTGATGACAAGCTTGCCAGAGGTGGTGAGGAGTGAAAGCATGGTTTGCTTTGTCAATGTCATCGTTGAGAGTGCCCTCAGATTTCAGGAAAGGAATAGGAGTCTGCAGACATGGAAGGATGGCATAAGGGAGAACTCAAATAGGTTCTCGCAAGGTAATGGAAATAGGAAGAGCTTCTGATTGGATAAAACTATGCTCTATGATTATTGCTACCATACCTGCTGTCAGGGCGCCAAAGAGATTGGATGGAGCAGAGGGATGTAGGGTAAGGATGGAGAGTGTAAGGAGGCTTAGCATAATAATATCCTGACCAGTGAGGGTGAGGAGGGAGTAGGTGAGGATTAACAATATGTTCATGAGCAGGATCTCTCTGTAGATCACACAAGCAGTCCTGGACTCTCTCTCTTGTGACTCCGATCCGTTGATGGGGTCTTCACTGTTTCTCTTGATGCTAACCAAGGCAAATTCGTTCTGCAATAATTCAATCAACCTCAGAGGGGATGAATAACTAACAGAGATGGTGGTGATCTGGAGTGTTTTCAAGGGTATCGGAGCAAGAGCTGCCAATGTCAGAGGGAATGAATGGAGATGTGAGGCAGACATGATCCCAATTCTCAGGGAAAGGCAAGGGGGTCAGCAAGCACTGAGGAGACTCTGCCCAGTAAGGGGAGTCCACGTGATGCTGCAGAGGACAATAAGGTGGCAGCAGAGACAGGGTATGCCAGCTGCTAAGACTACATCTAGCTTCTCCTTCTTGATCATTCAGGTCAAATGATGGACTACAGTAAGATGGAAGTGAGGGACTAGGAGTAAGGGTAGGGAGTGAAGAGAGTTCTGATTCTATCTCATTCTTGAGGTCTGACTCTGTCCAATACAGAGAGAAAACTACCAGTGAAGGTTCTTGCTTAACAATAGACACTTGATGAAGAGAGCAACTCTTCAGCGACTAGAACAAGAGAGCAAGTAAACCTTATCATTGTGGTGTTGTTACAAACCCACCAGTAGCCCATTCATAACCTTCATGGACTACTTATCTTGACTCTTATCTTATCTCCTGGACTTGGAACTTTTCAGAAATGAACTATCACATGACCAGTCATGAAACCTGGTCTAGGCCTATGTTCTATTCTTGTCTCCTTGCAATAAAACAGCCAATGCTATCATAGGGACACCGCTTGTCTATTCTTATCCAATGTTTGGAAAATACACGGGTTACCACAGAGTATTGTCTCTGATAGAGGTCCACAATTTGCTTTGAAAGTTATGGAAGAATTATGCAAACAAAAGAATGTGTTCTCATCACGCCAAGCATCAGATTGAGGCTCCACCTGCTGGCAATTCGGATGACAATGACATTGTCAACATGTAGGCTTGGATGAGGAGATTGCCGAGGCTGCAAGCTTGGAACAGAAGCTTGGTTGGGCGTATGCTGACAACATCATCGTGAAGTTAGTCCCCTTGTCTGCTTTGTCCCTTTCATCATCCTTACAGTTGCCTGTTGCATATACATCGCATGGTACTGTGGTTTGTATCATACTGGTTCGGTAGTGGACACCTTAGATACATCACTAATATCTATAAACTGTGCAATGAATTCTTTACCCTACTTTGCTCTACATGTGATAAGAGACCTTACACACATCTGGACCATGGTAAAATTTTCTGGATCTTTGACTCAGGTGCGTCTATGCACTTTACTCCTAGTTGTGATGACTATGTTGAGTACATAGAACTCCAAGATTCTGCATGAACACCCGTGTGAACTCCTGCAAGTGTGGTCTGTGTAGTTGGAATAGAGAAAGTCATCATCAGATGGAAACACTTGGATGATCGACACCATGTCTTTGAACCCCATAACATTGGACATCCACCCAACTCTGGTGCAAGACTCATTTCCCTCGGAGATCTAATGAGAAAAGGCATGAAAATTGACAGTAACACAAACCAATTAAACATGTAATACAGAGATGGCAAAATACCTGCTACCTTTACTCCTGGTTGTCTTTGTCCCTGGCATGTATACTTTGGAAGCATTACTGCTCCATGCCAACCTCCAAATCAATGACTCGCACCATCTCATATGACATTGTCCAGCAACAAATGGGTTATCCTTTTAAGGATGTTATCCTGCATGTGTGTAAGCACACATACAATTTTCTGGATATAGAAATGCCTGTGGCAGATTCAGTCTGCCCAGGATGTGCTATGGGGAAATGCCCAACAGGAGTTTCCTTCCTTCAGAGCATTTCACCAAGAGTGCATTTGTGCTTGTCCACTCAGACATAAAATTCTTCTCCATTTAGTTGTACCATCATTATTGGTACATTATCACCTTTGTAGATGACTTCATGTCAATGGCTTGGACCATCCCTTTGCACATCAAAAGTTCTGCATGGTGGCTACTTGACACTTTCTTAAAATTGTTGATACTCAGTTCTACTCTAAGGTTAAGGGGTGGATGTCTGATGCTGGGGGAGAATATAAATCCCAAGCTTTCGACATCATGCTCAAGGAATTGGGGATTCTCATTTTCCAAAGTGCACTCCATACTCTACAACAAAACGGTCATGCTGAATGCTTTGTGTGCCCGGTTATAGACAAATCAAAAGCTTTGTCCCATGAGGCCTGCATTCCTGATAAGGTAGATGACATTAAAATCCATCAAAGATCACATGAGGTGACTTTGTGTGACATGTCCTTTATCCAACTTATGCCAGGCATTATGGAACTCATGTAAAAGTTGAAAATTGAGTTTGCAGGAGGAGAGGATATTTAAGTTGAAGACTGTGCTACAGATCATTATGTATATGTACTTATATGCAGAATTATTGGTAGTAGTGTCTTATGCTAAGCACTGAGCCTTGCTAATCTGAGAGTTGTGCCTTTCGAGGCCTACCATAAGAGTTTCATGCAACACTCTGTGTGCATAGTATTTCTTTACAGCACATGCTGCTTCAACAACATTGAGACCATGAGGCATTAATAAAGCAGCAAAACTACATAGCAAATCTAATTAAAGGCAGATGTCAGATCAATTCACCAATGACTTAAGGTTAAGCTGATTCAAGGACTTACTGTCATATGGAACTCAATGGAATGGCATTGAGAGCAGAAATAACATTCTGTTCAAGATCAGCCTCCCTGGATGATGGGGAATTGAATTGATATATTCATTTCCCATATCCCCAACACATCTCTATAATGTTTTGCTCTGGGTGAAATTTAAGGAGAAGAGTCACACAAACACTTCACTTGCAGCACTGTATTTCCAAAAGAGACTCAATGTGTGAAAAGTCTGGCTCATTGAAAGTTTGTGATGACAGCAACAGCCCACCCATCCTGCCTTGCATTTAAATGCTTTGCATTCAGACTTGAGGCCATATGTATCATAGGCTCACTCTTTGAGAATTTGGTCCATTCCATTAAACCAACTGGCCTTTGGAGGCTTTCAGGGAAGTGCCTCACTTTTCCATTTTCCATCATTACCCTAGTTCTGTCAGCCAGCATTGTGCTATTTTCACTGTCACTGTTTTCTTCAAGCCATGTCACTTTTTAACTGCAGGATCTTCAAGAAAATGGATGATGTTCTATGCGCAGATGTATATTCCCTTGCTCTGCAAGTGAAGTTGGACATCAGCTGCCAACTCCTCATTTGTGATGCAAGAAGCCCAATGGGTGGCTCAGTGGAATGTTAAGTTTTCATGGTTCTGGATATATATTGCTTTGGTCCATTGAGAAAGACATTATAAGAATCATTTCCTCTTTTTCTATTGTTGTGCCACTTGCAAGGCTGCTCTTCCCCACTGATCACCAAAAGGATCACCAAGGTCCGTGAATACTGCAAGAAGGTCTTTCATTGTGTGGAGCTGCTCCTGGAGAACCACCTCAAAGGCATTGGACCAGTGCAATGTGAGGAGCTTCCAAAGGTCTGACAATGCATCTTTCACAGTGTATAAGGGTTAGTGGACAGCTCAGTTCCCATCTGTGATCACGGGTTACCTTGGATAGTATTACAACTTGATCATCTTCAAGTTGGTCCTCATCAATTTCATCCTCCATTACTGTTGCATCATCAAAGCCTAGTCTGACATCCAAATTTGGATGAGAGCACATTATTTGATGGCATTCCCTGCAATTTAGTAGGTGGGGATTATTCACAGACTCCTTGGCCACCGCTGGGCCAAAGTCATTCTGTGTGTTGATCTCTTTCAGGATTCTATTGAACGGTGTCAGTAGGTATTCATGCCACTGGACACCTTATATGGCAATGTGGTCATCTTCGTTGTCAAGGAAATCTTCGCACAAGGCAGATTGTCGAGTACACCTCAAGAAGCCACTTTCTGATTGCGAGAGTTGGAAGTGTTCTGTGCGTGTCTCAAAGGTGAGCAACTTATTGTGCTCCTCAATGCTCATCACAGTAGGTATATTGCTACGGCTAGAAGTTAATGGTGTCCAAGAGCAAATGTGAGGAATCATTTCATGAAATGTAGGGATGGTGGTAGGACTAATGAATGCTTTCTGTTTTCATGGGATAGATCAGAACCTGAAAAATAAGCATTGAATGACTCAAGACACACCTGCAGCACTATTGCAAGTTCAATGTTCTCCAAGTTTGCTGCTTCCTGATTCTGCAAGTCATCAAGCAACTTTGTTCATTTTGCTTCCTACACCATAGTAATGCCACAAACAAGCACTTTATGGCAGTGTTTCCGCCTCCCCATGACTTGGAGGTGTACTGAGGTTTAAGCACACAATGGCATGCACCTCAGCCAAGATGAGTTTATGTCAGACTTTCCATAGTGTCTCTTTGTCCTTCAACATTGACTCATTATTAAATAACTATCCTTGGACTCCATGTCTTCAAATTTTTGTCTTCCTTTTTCTCATATTTTTATTAGGCTACTTTTCCACCCTCACTCACCTATGAATATATTTTGATTTATTGCCCAAGTCACAGAAAGTCACACTTTTTCACATGATGTTTGATGGATTTTAATCTTATTTACCTGAGTTGGTGGGAATTTTCAATCACCCTTGCAACACACATATATTATAGAACACTGTTGTGCCCCCATAACTGATGCACTTCATATGAGCTACTCGATGGACAACAATCAGACATAGCACATCTAGGCATTTTCAGATATGGTCACTATGTGCACATACCTGATGATGTGTGGGCCGATATAATGGCCCCTAAGTCTGAATTAATGGTGTATCTAGGTGTCGCCCCTGGGAATGAATGAAACTCTTTGTTCACGCAACCCCCGAGAAATGTCCTTTTACCTCAGCTCATGAGCTTTTTCATGAAGTGCATTTCCATAAATGTGCTTCTAAGAATGATCCCGCTATACCAGTGGCATCACCCATCCAAGACGATGGATGACAAGGAGCCTTTTAAGCCACTGCATTAATCAGATAATGATGACAATCTACCCAAGTCACCCACTCTGGTCACCTCACCTCTTCCCCGTGTCTCTTGCCCTGTTACACCACCTCTCAGGCCGCCCCCCTATGCCACCTCCTCAACACTTGCAAAAAGGGGCTGGTTCACCACCTGTATCCCTCCTGCTCCCATGTGTTCCCAATGTAAGTGCCATGTGCCCAATAGGCCTAGCAACATATATGGTGATGACCAACATCTGGTCAAGCAGATGAAGGAAGTGGAGCACAAATTGTGCTGGGAAGACATTGTCAGAGAACCTTTACCATCCTTCTGGCTAGAACCACAAATGCCTGGTAATCTTCCTAGCATTTTGGTAGTGCCACCTGCACCCTCTACTCCTCTGACTGCTTCTGATAGTGAGGATGACATTGAATGGTTATGCCATGAAGGGGGAACTGAATTAATTGTGCATTTGACATCTAGAGTGGTTCCAGATGGCTTAAATACTGCAGAATCCAAGCCACACCATGAATGGACTTTTGGGGTCACTAAAACATTACCAAGTGCACAACAAAAGGAGTGGAAAGCCACATGTTGACATGAGCTAGATATGCTCTGAGAACATAAAGTTTATGAACTGGTAGACCCATCCAAAGGGCATAAGATTATTGATAGCTGATGGGTATTTGGCATAAAACCTGATGACTATAAATGTGCCTGCTTGGTTGCAAAAGGTTTCTCTCATGTAGAGAGAATTGATTTTGACCAGATCTTCTCTCTGGTCATGTGATTAAAACAGTGTGCTTAATGCTAGCACTTGCATTACTGGAAGACGGGCATATCGAAGCACTTGATGTTTGATTTGCTTATCTATATGGCAACCTTAATGAAGAGATCTTCATGAAATAACCTGAAGGCCTTAGAATCCCTGGTCAAGAGCACTTTGTGCTCTGCTTACTGTGTGCCCTTTTAGAGACTTAAACAAGCTTGACTTGCCTGGTGGGAGACTCTAAATGAGTCCATGAAAGAACTTGGATTCAAATGTCTGAAGTCTGATGCTGGTATCTTCTTATACATGAAGAAAGGCACCACCTTCATTGTTGCTGTCATCTATGTAGATCAATGCGCTTGCCCTGATAAGGTACTTGAGCATTTTGGAATGCAGAATGCTAGATCTGCCCCCAGTCCTCTTCCTCAAGGGTATTACCCTATCTCTTACAATAGACCAGTGGATTCAGAATTGTGATTTAGATTCCAACAAGTGATTTGTTCACTTATGTATATATCACACTTGGCACTTATTTACATGTTGCCTATGCTGTGACTACATCATCCAAGCAATGCTGCTAGACCAAATGAGGACCATCTACAGAAGGCACTCTACATTTACCACTATCTATTGGGAACAAGGCACTACTTCTTTGTTTTCAATGGTGTCTCTGGTGGTGGCTTGATTGCTTACACCAATTCAGATTGGCTGTCAGATCCCAACAACAGACACTCTCAGACTGGCTGGTATATCTCACTAGTCAATTGCATCTGTGTCAACAAGACTGTGTAGCCTTCTCTTCTACAGAGGCTGAATATGTTGCAATGTCTGATTATAGCAAACAAGTTGTCTGGTTGCAATCCTTGTTCACAGAACTTGGCTATCAACTAAGGCCCACTTCTATTTGTGGGGATAATCAAGGAGCCATTTTTATGGCCTCCAATCCTGTCACTAAGAAATATAACAAATATATTGAACTCAAGTGGCATGGAATCCATGATTTCATCATTGAGAATCTTATTGAGCTCTTGTTTATTGAAGGGGCCCATAATCTAACTGACATTTTTACAAAGAACCTTGGTCATGTAAAGTTTGATCAGTTCTGGCTGCAATTAGGCTTAGTCCTCTATGACAAACCCATGAGTGCATAGATCAGCACCACTTATAAAACTTATGTGCCTTAGCCTGGCTGCTTACCAAGGGAGAGTGTTGAGCAAGTTGCAATCTGTAATGATTACTGTTTATGGTAACTGTTCTTGTATATAGTAGTTTGAACTGAGCCATCTGAGTTCTAATGCATCTTGTTATTCTAACACAACCACCTAGTATTATCAAGTAAGAGCATCCTTTCTAGGAACAAAATTCACATTCAGGTTCTGGCAGGCTAATTCACTCATTCTATTTACCCTATACATCACTGTCATTCTGGATGTTTTTGGCAATCTTACCCATCCTTAAAGCAATGCTATATTGGGGCTCCTGGATATTATGTTGAAAACTGCTCTCGGTAGTCTGGATGCTTCCTATCTCATGGTCACAGAGCCCAACCATGTACCTTGCAACATCCATTCAGTACACAAAAATATTGACCTAGAACTCTCCATATGAACACATGCTACTTGTGTCAGGTGTTCTTGTACTTACTCACCAATTGTTAAGAAGAAAGGAGCTGTATATTCCAAGCAGTGCACCCCCAAGAAATACTGTGGTAGCAGTCTGCACCTTGTGGGCAGCTTCTTGTCAAATTCATGAGGTCCAGAGATGCTCAATTTACCATACTGATAAGACTCTTTGTTGTTCACGACTATGATGATTTTTAGCTGGCTTGCTGAGCTAACCAGGCCTGGAAGCTGCAATAGAGCATGGAACTAGGTTAAACAACAAATTTCAACTCTGGGACATAAAGGATGGGACTGAGATCACTGAGATCATAGGGCCAGACAGCAAACCATTTATGGATGGGCTTCCAAGGAGTGATCTTAGATTGGCCAGGAGCTTTCTGTTGATTGGAAGGTGGAGCTGACTGAGTGAAGCAAGGGTGGCAGAGCTAGAGTGTTGGGAATATGCCAGAAATAGATTATAGCTTGTGAGGGGTAACTTGCAAGCTGTGCTATTTCATACAAGGGTACTCATCAGATCCTTTTCTGGCATATGAGATGACACAATAGATAAGTACGTGGGTTTTTAACCTGTTGGGACCAGCACATAGACCAAGTACCACAGTTGCGTCATTACTAACAATAATCACACTGACTCACTGGGAACTATGTCAAAATTGGCCAATGAGCATAATATTGCTTATGTGGGACCTAGAACCAACACAGATATTAACTAGCTGACACTCTCATGAGGTGGTAATTAACTTCTGGTCTCTCATGGGGTGGTAATTAAACATGGTATTCTCATGATGTGGAAATTAAATGCTTCTAAATTAAAGAAGCATCAGTGTGGGAATGGTCAAGACCTTATGTAATCCCGCATAATTGCTGATCAGCCCAGGCTGACAACTGCACTTACAGTGGCTCAAAAAACTGTCCGCATTTTTGCATGTTTTACATTAGTCATGACTATGTGCAATAACCCCTAGCCCTAGCCCTAACCCACAAGTGTAAGGAATGAAGTATGTATGCTTGGCTTTCTATCAGTCCAAGAATCAAGCGATTTGGATGAGAATTGATAGAATAGCAGCCATTTGAAAATGACATGTCATGTGGACAGTTTTTTGACTTAAAGTTTTGATTATATATATTGACCCTGGCATGCTGTGATATCATTACATACATCCATCAAGGGTTCTATTATGTTACCTTATGTGATGAGCATGATAACATATATAAACCTTACCACCCATTGCTTATTTTCTGATCATTTCCATAAAATCCATTTCCATCTCTTAAAGACAAAATATCATCTCTCTTGTCTCTCTTGACCTATCTACTAGGAAGATTGCCTCACAGACTGGTCTAGGGAAATCTACAGTATCCCAGGTTCTTCAGGAAATCCAACCAGAGAGGCCTAGGTTTCATGGTGGTTGCCCTTTGAAAGCTTTTCTCCACCAACAAGAGAGCTATTGTTCAGCAAATCCTTACTGGCAAGGCCAAAAATGCTGTTCAAGCCACTCATTTCATCAGCTCTATTGTTGATAGTCCTGTTTCTTCTCAGACAGTATCAAAGAAGCCGTATTGAAGGCTATGGTAAAGAAGAAAAAGCCATTGCTTTCTCCTGGTCACAAGAAGAAGAGGTTAGCCTTTGCTTTCAAGTACCATCATTGGACTGTGGAGGACTGGAAGAGAGTTATATGGCCAGATGAGATCAAAATCAACAGGATTGGATCAGATGGACAAGAGTATGTGTGGAAAAAGAAGAGTGAAGGGCTTATTTCCAGAGAGGTTAAAGATATAGTCAAGTTTGGAGGAGGTTTACTCATGGTTTGAGGATGTATAGGGTGGAATGGTGTTGGGGTCTTGAGTGAGGTTGAGGGATGGATGGATTGTAAGCAACTGCTAACCCTATACAGGACCAGGGCCACCAATGAGGGACTTGTGAGGGAAAACAATCAAGGACTAGGGGAATTCCCACAAGAACTTGACTAGAGTTCTTGGGGAGATGGGATTCAAGTTTATATACTATACATCTGTTTGTACATATTGTGACCTAGGTCTGTGCACATACAGGCTAGAACATTCTAGACTACAGCAGAGATTAATGAGGCTGTCCATGGCTATGCGTAATGGAAGAGAAGGAACAGGGATTAAAAGAATGAGGTGTGATGTCAAAACGACATCATAGGCCTAGACCAGGTCATGTGACAGGTCATGTGATAGTCATCAAAGAATGCTCTAAGTTTAGAAGATTAGATAGAGTCAAGATGAGATGTCTGCAATGGTTATGATAGGGGCTCATAGGAGTGCGTTCATAACATGGATGCTGAACAGTATGTGGCCATTTTGAAGGAAGGGTTGCTTCAAAGCATGGAGGAATCTGGAATTCCAGAAGATGGCAACCAAGTATTAGATAGTTGAATTTTTGTAAAGTCAAAAAACTGTCCACATGACATGTCATTTTCAAATGGCTGCTATTCTATCAATTCTTATCCAAATCACTTGATTCTTCGACCAATAGAAAGCCAAGCATATGTACGTCATTCCATACACTTGTGGGTTAGGGCTGGGGTTAGGGGTTATTGCATTTAGTCATAACTAATGTAAAACATGCAAACATGTGGACAGTTTTTTGAGCCACTGTACATCATAGACTGGTAGATTCTGGGAGTCACATGATTAGCCAGTGGACTGCCACTGTTAGGTTAGCCAGTTAGCCAGTTAGGGGTTAGCTGTTAGGGTTAGGCTTTACACCATTCATTAGTAATGTCTCCATATCATGGAGATGACAAGAGCACACTCATGTTAGCATTAGGTTAGGTTCCTCCACTTGGCTATCATACTATTGAGAGGTTGTGCCTTTTATCATTGTCCATATGTAAAGTGTTTAACTGTAGAGACCTGCCATGTTCTGATATGTGAGGCAATGACAACACATTTGTGATTGTTCTGTCCATTGAAGCCCTGGGCTGCATTTAAATCCGAGAGAACCTTTGCAAAATCTGTAAATTCATAACAAAGTTTGTCTGTACACTCAGGCTTCACGAACAATCGAAAGCCCAAGGAAGATCTCAAAGGATGTGCCAGCATCACCATTGCCTCAAGTGACAGGTCACATGATGACATTTTTGAAATCTCATATTGAAGGTGTCAGTCTTCTTGGCACCTGGAGCCAATGCAGGGCAATTGTATCTTTGCTGAGGATGCTGGGGGCCGCTTGTTGATGCCAGCCATGAACAATGTGTGGTGTGGGATATGGTGTCTCTACAGCATTTTGGCCCTTCATTTGATGCAAATCATGAATTATCTAATTTAAGCAGCTAGATCCAGATCTGGCAGTGATGCTCATGATGAAACCCTATTTCCATGTGAGGCATTGCACTGTCAGAAGCTCTATGCAGCTATCTTCAGCTTCCATGCCTGTTGCCCATCCTAGGCTTCCCTCTGTGTCAGAATGTTCAATATTTGGAGTGACTATCACATGTGAGCTCAGGGCTCACCCCTGATATGGAACAAGCACATGGCACTTTGCCAGCAACTGCCAACAATAAGACAGCAATTCAGAATAGCTGAGGGATTTGTGGTCTTTCACATTGTCCCAATCAGCCAGCAGTAATCCTGCTCTTGTAATAGGCACTCTAATTGCGCAACTGCTAAGATCTTTCTGCCTGGCACATATTCATAGAAGCTGAATAATCACAATGAGAGCGGCACACTCTACAATGCACAGAGCTCAGTTTAGCCATTGTCAACAGCACTTCAGGGGAGGGCATTCTGAACAGAATATCAACATGCTGCTCTGCCAAGACAGTCCTCTGCAGCAATGCTGAGTGAGTGAATGTTATATCTAAGCTCTCACCCTGACCAGAAACGCAGCACCACCTCACACAGCATACCTGCAGACTTCTCAACACCTGCACAATAGGAACCAGCACTATATTGCCATGAAGAGAAGCCTCTGATGTTTCACATTTGTCAGCTCTGGATCCATTTTAAGATCACACAGGTGCACCCCACTCCCAAACTGCACCCTCCTCAAATGCTCCTTCAACAATGTTCATGTCACTCCTTTGCATCTTTTGCAACTTTCTTCAGTGGCTCCTCATTTGGGGGGCATTGGGATCCAAAAACACTCCTTGGTTTTACACGTATTTTCCAGTGGTAAGTCATGTCTTCAGTTCTCTTGACTGTTACTAAGTGGCTAGGTTGAGCTCATTGTGGATGACGCCATGCTGGGGCAAGATGATATTGCTCTTCCAATTCTAGAACTTGATATATCTGTAACAGTGATGAAGGATATACCTCTGCATCAGGTGCAGTTGCATCCGATTTGGCAGAAGTTCAAATCCTTTGTCTGCCAAGGTGGCATACTGATTGGCAGTAAGCATACAAAAAATCCATTGACAAACATCCTGATTTCTGAAGGCTGGATCAGCCCAGGCACCCTTCTTTGCAGACTACATGAGCAGCACAACTGGAAAGCCCAGTACTGTCATGCAGGTTGTCAAAGATCACTTCTCAGTTCCAATCATCCCTTTCTGACACAGTCAAAATAATCACTTTAAAATTAAGATTGAGGAACAGACAATAGTGATCAGGAAGTGTTCACTGCAATGGTTCATATGGGCATGGGGCTGGAAGAAGAGCAAGCACTTACTGACAGAGAAAGGAGAAAGGGTATAATCATAGCTATGTAGATTTTTACATTTTTCACTATGATTCCTATTTTCAATCATACCATACTGTTTCTGTCATACCCACCATCGCACCAATGATCAAGAGAGTGACTGAACAGTGCCTACCACTGCAGAACCTTCTGCTGAAGAACCTTCATGCAGGATTCTGAATACATCAACAATAACTTGCATTCTTGCTTGTGAATGACTGGCAGAATAATTGCCCCTGAGCATCTTAGCTGTATGTTACCTCATGGCATTGGCCCAGAAAGGAATGGGATAAATGAATAGGAAGCCTGTTCGCAGGGTGCGTTACATCATCAGGCACCACTCCATGTCGTCTCTTGAGGCAAGAGTCAGCTGATGACCAGGGACCTCGAGCCCTTCACACAGGGGTGTTTCAGTCAACACAGTAAGGGTCCCTCTGCGGTGGGTCAGCCAAGTGAGATGTGGCTCTCATTGCTAGCTGACACCAAGAATATCCTGCGCTGTGACTACCAAAACAGATAGATTATAGCTTCATTTGGGACAATTGCAATGCCTAGTGTTGCAGTGGAGCACCTCCTATGAGGTAAGGTGTACCTGAATAAAGCAATTGAAGTGTTTCTATCACAGCATGTGACCCCATCAGACTTTCTATCCAGAAGGGATGTGAGTATTATAATCCCTTAGGTATGTCAGGCCTTCACTTTTGACACTATGTCTACATCACCCTCTCTATTTTCCCAACCATGCCCCCAATTTCCTCGTCCTTTCTGTGGCATCCCTGCCATGCTTGCATTGTTGAATGTGAAACCCTGCTGATGGAGACAGCTGAGTGCTTTAGTTGGGTTGGAAAACTTAAGACAGCTGCTGGAACATTGAGACACAGTGAGTTTAACAGGAAAGCCAAATTTTGAGTTTGCTTACCATGATAGGCCCAAGCCAGCATATCATCATCGCACTCCCTTGCCTCAATAGAGGCGAGTGGATGGGAAAAGTTTGATGAAGTGGTGGAGCTGGTTGAAGATCCATGACATGGCTCACACTTCCAAATCAGGTCAAATGGCCGAGAATGTGCCTTGCTGGATATGATTGTCTTCAGGGGCCAAGCCAACAGTGACTGGTTTACAATTTGGAGAGGAGGACACACCGTCATGTTGCATTGGAACAAGCTACAAGAGTTCCTAGAGCTCTGGTGGTCAGGGAAGGAGAATAGGATTCACATCAGTGGTGGGGACTCATTAGGCTATGCAAATATAGGCTTGAGGCAAAGTCTCAAGGTAATATGGAGATATGCCAAGCTCTGATGAGGGGGAACCAGGAGCAGGGGCAAGAAGGTCATGGTGCCAGCTACATTGTCTTAGATTGCTGGCATGCATCTTAAGTCCATGTGATCTCATTGTTCTTGCCACAATACAAGTTTTGTAAATATACAGTGGATTGCTAACTATATTCACTAAAAACAATCATACAAACTTCCTGTCACCAAAGAATGAAAACAGCTCATTTGAAAGGTGGTTGAGCACCACTTATTGAAAATGCCAATAGAACGATGGTTGAGCATCTGTCTTTCAATGCCTGAAACTGATCCAATTAGAACAATATCAAACATGAAAGAAAGCCAAGCTACATACCACTCCTGTTCTTCTTCCACCTGCAGCAGTGTCAAACCTTGGGTGACGGAACCCATGAGAGGTGTCTGCTTCAATTCTGCAACAATAGAAGTGCACCTTTTCAGGTTTGTCTGTGCACATGAAATCTGGTCAAAGGGCCTTTTCTGCTTGACCTGGTGTGGCATACAGCTCCTTGATCCTTCAAAGAACACATAAGGCTGGCCATGAAACGAGATCTCCAGTCTTCAGATTGTATGTGTAAAATTCTCAAGTACCATCTGGCTAAGGAAGAGAGACGTCGTATGCTCTTGTTTCAGATCCAATCTTTATATTTGGAAACCCAGAATATGTCCTTGCCCACTCTATGACCTTGATGATGGCAAGCTTGGCAAAGATGGCATGCTGGACCTCTTCATCCTCCATATCCTCTGCCTCAATTTTGGCAGGGTTGATATCCAAGCACATGGTAAGAAGTGCAAAGAGGCATACACCTGCTTTGGCAAGACTGATCAAAAGCTTCTTTCTGACTGCAACAAGATCCTCAATGCTGCCAGTGGCCATGCCATATCTCCTTGCCAAGGTGACAAGCTCGCTCAGGTAGAGGTTGAGCACAAGCTTGATGAGCATCTTCCATTGAGGATTGGGATGGTGTCTCTCGACCTCCACAATGAACTGCTCTCCAGAAGTGATTGTGAAGGTGTAAAACATCAGGAGCATATAGGCATGATCTGCATGCTTGCTTATCCAGGCAGCAATGATGGCTATGTTGCTGTTGCAACAATCAGCAAAGAAGGTGCTGTCTGGGACAGTCAAACATGTTTCTGTTATTCAGAAAGCCAAGAGATAATTCCATTTGCTAAAAATATAGCATAGCTGGTTATAGAGCAAGATTATTCAACATTGCCTGCCCAATCAGTATCTGAATAAGTGATAAGTCCAGATTTGGTTCAAGGAGCAGAATACTCTATGCAGAGATTCTGAGAACAAGACAGATAGTGTACTATGTGCATAGTCTTCTACATATGCTCTTCTGTTGGATTGGAAGAGAACTGTGACATTTTAATCATGGCATATGCAATATCGGGTCTAGTTCCAAGCATGATATAAAGCAAGGATCCAATGATCAATTGATAACAACTGCAAAGAGAAGGATTCTCTTTCCCTTCATTAGGATATGGGATATACCCAGTAGGAAGAGGAATAAAAGTATCTTTGCAGTTCTCTAGACCAAAAACACTTAACAACTTTTGAAGTGTATTTGATCTGATCAAGGATTAAAGGTCTGTATTTATGATTTCTTGTAATCTGCATGCCAAGATATTCTTTTGCTTCACCTTAATTGTGAGATTTCCATTTCTTCATGAACTGTTTCTTGTGAGAAAGAATGAGAACCCTGTTACTACCAATGAAAAGAGCATTGTCAACATAGATAACAATTATTATGATATCATTGCCAATGAACTTAACATAAATAACAGAATCAGATAAGCATCTCTTGAAGTCAAAGCTTACAAGGCTCTTGTGCAGCAATTTGTTCCATTGAAGGGCTGCTTACTTAAGGCTGTAGATAGCCTTGCAAAGCTGACAGACCTTGGATTCCTGGCCCAGAATTTTAAAGCCTTCTGGTTGCACTATATAAATTTCTTCATCTAATTCACCCAAGAGAAAAGCTATTTTGATGTCTAGTGCTTCAATTTCCCAATTATAAAGTGCTGCTAGTGCCAGAACCAGTTGAACTGTTTCAAACCTTGCAACAGGTGAGAAAGTTTCTTCATAGTCTATTCCAAAGATCTGTGTAAAGCCTTTCACAACAAAGTGAGCTTTTACATGATTGCAAGATCATATGGCTGAAATCCATCTCTCTCAGATGGGTTGACAACCTTTGGGTAACATGACTATGTCCCAGACCTTTTGGTCTTGAAAAGATTTCATCTCTTCTTTAGTAGCATTATACCAAGCTTCTTGTTGATCTTGAGGTAGCTTGGCTATATCTTGGTATTGCTTTGGTATGGTCCAATCACCATGATCTATAGCTACTGATGGAAGTATCCCTTCTAGAAGCAGACTTGGGACATCCACTTTCACACCACATGTGACTCAGTCTAGGCCTAGGATGTCACTGTGACATCATACCTCATTCCTTTAATTCCCACTCCTTCTCTTCCATTACATTATACCATAAACAGCCTCATTAATCTCCATTGTAGTCTAGAATGTTCCAGCTCACATGCACATGGACCATGTAGTCAACAGATACAAACACCTGTAATATATATATACCAGAATCTCATCATCCCAAGAACTCTAGTCAAGTTCTTGTGGGACTTTCTGCTAAATTTCTTGTCCATTCCCTTCACTTGTTCAACATTGATGATCCTGGTCCTGTACAGGATCTAGCAGTTACTTACAATATATAATCTATAGGCATCAGTGCAGGTGCTAATTTGATGAGTGCTTTGATAATTTCAAAGGCTTCTGGGCATTGGTCATTCAAGCAAATTCCCTGTCCTTCTTCCAGGTGGAGGTAATGCTTGAGGCTATCTGGGAATAGTTAGAGATCTATATGTGGACACTATCACATAGTCCCATAAACTGTTTAGCTTCTTTAGCATTCTTGGAAGGAGGTCATTTTACTATTTGTTACAATTGAGAACAAACAGGTCTAAACAGTGGACAACAGTGGTAAACAGTACCCAAAATACCCCTGGATTTATCCTGATTTATCCAATACTCGTGATGGCTTCACAGGGTTCAGAATTTTCTACTGTGTACATCAAAAGATATACACTTACCATTCCTGCCCTATATGCATACCTTAGTTAACATAGTTGCATACATTTCATTAATTTTCCAATTATCTACTATAGACATGGCTAAAGTGCTACTATTCCCAGGACCACCTGACCATAGACTACCCCCAAAACCTATCATGTGACTACATCATTAGTCAGCAAGTGGCACAATATCCTAATTCGCATTTGACCCCTATCTATCTCTACTGGGCACAGCTCAGCACAGCATGAGTCAGCCTGAGCCAGTGTGAGTCACAGGGAGTCATAATGAGTCATAGTGAGTCATTCAGCACAGCCACCATGACTCATACTGAGTCATAATGAGTCACAGCATCCAAAAGCCAAAAAGGGGATATGTTAGAATGAGTCATTGCCAAGCAGATCCCCAGCCAATCACTGGAGAGAATCTGAACTTGTCTGGCAACTGTGGGAAGAGAGTACTATTAGTAGGCCGCTTTGTAAGCAGGCATAGCCACCCCATATTTGTGTATATAAGGACAGCCAGTTTGGCAGTCCAGAACAGGGACTAGCTAAGGGACTAACAGGAACTTACTAAGGGAAAAGCCCAAGGAAACCCCTAAGCCCTCAACCAGCAGTACTATCTAGCTAATATACTAGGTAGACTGTACTAGGAGACCATAGCTACTGAAATAACAGTACACTAGGCTCCATCT